>MQTX01000258.1:339022-363038 GCA_009735665.1 Angiostrongylus cantonensis | reverse complement strand
AAAGATTTTGTTCACACCGAGCGGACATTGTCAAACATGGAAGATCTTTAAGAAGACAATCGCTCTCACTTGTTGATTTTTTTTTCACTTCATTTGACCAAATTAGCAAGTAGCCGTGTTACAAGATGATTAGATGAAGCTGATAACTCCAATCTGAGAACAGAATTCATTGAACAATGTGGAATGATCAGAGTGAGCACATCCACAGAGTCATGATAGTGATGATATCAGTTAGTGTCATCCAGGGTATTCCTCACGTTTGAAGAAAATTGTATACTAAAAGGTTACAATGGTTTATTATAACATCACACGTTTTTCAAGGTTTCACTAAAAGATCTACATCTTAAAAAAATAAGTTATATTTCATTTTCGTGTTTTCATATCTGCTTTCAAATTGACAAGCGGTAAGGACGAGAGATCCTATCACTTTACTGTTCTGGTGTTAAAAATCCCATTTTACACTTACTTGTTTTGCGGTTTCTAACCATCATTTGTGTTGGTAAAAAAGGATCCGTTTTTCGTTGCTTAGACATGATTCGTAAGGTGAAAGGATAAAATGATAGAGCTCTCGGGGTTGATCAATCCCTGAGGAATGCGACATACATTCTATTCGATAAGCATCGCTTGGAGGTGACTGAACGCATATCTGGCCTTTACAATGACTCGCGGTGGCCTACCGATACATCAAACCAGTGCTGCTATCCTCTCAGACAAGTCTGGTGCCAATTCGCTGACCCCGGAGAGATGGAAGACTTGGTGGGGCATGGACGCCAGGATCGACGCGGGGATGGACGAAAATCGATGACAATCGACAATCGATGACAATGACAACCGTAAACAAAATAACTCCTATGACCGACTTTCTATTAACATCGGCATTGATCTATTAATTTTTCGTATTCCTTTTGGGCAAACGCGAGGTGTTATTTTTATTCTTTATTCACAAATAAGCTGACGTTTTGGCAGACTTCGCCTTCCTCAGAGCCTGGAAAGGTCGGGTTGACAGCAATCTATTCGGCCAAACACCTCCATAACGAGACAAAGAAAACGCTAAACCAAGATTTCAATCACAATGAACACAGCTTTGCACACTCACCGCTTTCTATAAGGCTTCCACTGAGTATGTCGCGTGGAGACCAACCGCAGAGAATTCACATGGAAGTGTAATGTGCCCTTCCCATCAGAATAACAGGTTTATGTACTGCCCAATATCACGCGTGATAATAAGGCATTCTTCCTTGCGTTTCATTTTTGGATTTCTGAAATTAAACCAGAACGCCTCGAGTGTTTTGCGCGCTTGTGTTTGCGACTCCTGTGCGAGGATCGTGACACGTGCTTCAAAGTCCTCCCGCTTATGTCTCTGGGTCCTGTGCGTGCCTAGTGGGGTATTTGATTTACGTTTGCCGACTAGGTGTTTTTTTATGCTGTCTGCCCGTTTCGCCATTATATTCGTCTCCGCATGCAGAGGGATTGCACTTTGTGCGATACCCATTGCTTGCTGACCGCTATCACCACTGGCTCATGCATTAGGTAATATGCATCTCGGTTGTTATCTGTTAAAACGTGTATCACTAGTAAATATTATGATAAGTGATTAGTTTCAACGCGACATATTTAAACCACAGAATAGGTGTGAATCCTCATTCTCAACCACAACAGCCACAATGTCTGGTTGCAATGAGCTGCAAAATGCAAGGATTACGTGAGTTGCAGCAAATTAATTTCTATGTCTTACACAAATAATCAGCGATGACTTAAAATACCTGGAGTACGATTTTTTTGCTAAAGTTTGGTATTCCAGACTACAGCAGTTGAATTTCTCATCAGTGGTAGATCTGGAACCTCGAATGTCTATTCGCAGTTTTATACTTTAGATATTTCTCTGCGATTGGACATTTGCTACAAAACAACGCCCTAACAACGACTACCATCTCCACCGTTATTCCTCCACGTCATGCTCTTTTCTACGAAGCATGTAGAACGGTGAGTGAATACTATATTAGTGTAGTTTCAATGCTCTCGAGCAACTCATTGGATAGATCTTCGAACTCCGTTACAGCATTCCTAATGTCGTTTCAACCAGAAGGAATGACTAGCTTGCCGAAAGCATTCAGTTGAAAAGAATTCACTTGGCCACGCGATGACGTTGTATGATGCTGCTCATCCATGAAGCATTTCATCGAGATAGATTCAGCTCTGAAAAGCCCTTTCATGTTTAGGTTTTGAGTGCCGCGTGAAGGCTTCGTAGCATCAGTTGCCAACGTAAAGGTTGCGTTAAGTGGGTGTCCAGCTGAAATGTTTAAGACATTGGAACTCGTTCTTCTCAACGGTATGAGAGGGTTTTTCGTCCATAATGCTCAGGAAAATGGACAAAAGATATTTTAGTTGGACATATGTGCCTTAGAGCACCTACTGATTATGGCGCGACCATTGGATTCCTGAAAATTGTCTATGATATCGTGGGCCAATTTTAGACATTCTTGTTGAATGAAAATACTTGTTAAATTGCAAGCTAAATGAGGTCTTTCGTGTTTTTGCTGTGGCTGGCGTTCTGGAGGAATCGCATTCTTCAGAGTTGCGACGATTCGAGTCGAGTTTCGAAAGCAATAATTTTTTTCCGATGGCGTTAGCCATTGCATCGAATCGAGTTTCTCGTTATTAAACACGCACAAGTATTCCCGACGAGAAATATAAGGAAAGTACGATATATTAAGTATCTGCACCACGGTTAGGACAATAATGGACTCACTAGTGAACTACACAGATGTCCTCCAATGTTCGCAAGTCTATAATTCGGAGGGTCTGATGGGTTCTCGATCTACTATGAGAAGATTGATGAACGATTTTTTACGAAGATCAGAGATTTGTTCACTGTTTGGATAAGCGAATAACAAAATTGCATGCCTCTAATTTTAGGCCTCTGTAAACGAAAGCAGGTCGTGCACCAATTGCGGCACCAAAAACACTAGTGCGTGGAGGAGAGGGCTCGAGGGAAGAAATGAATGCAAGTAAGTACCGAAGTATAGTGCACTCTTCGATTCAGTTTAAGGAAATAAGTAGAGCACCGATTAGTTTTGAATTCACGAGTCGGAAATCGTATGTAAAAAAAAAACTCCTTAATTTGTGCATTGCTATTATCTGCCGCAAACACACTTAAAAAGAATATGTAAAACTGATAGCCATTAATATTTGTTTAATAAAGAAGCACCTGTCTAATGCTTGTTTCGTGTAGATAACTCCGAGGGTTTTCCATTCCACCTAATTCTCTTGTAACGAGCCTGTTAAATTTTAGCGCTTGTAATTTGTTCTATCGAAGATACGGTCGGAAACGCCCCGCTTGGATGCGACGTGACACAATCATAAGAAGACGTCGTGTTTCACGTTGCGATTTGGAAGCGATGAAGATCAAGGTATACCAGCGAATTACACAATTTTCCACGATTACAGCAAGCATTGCACGTCAGCGGAGACGTAAAACACCCTCGACAAGAAAAAAGAACTTTCACAGCACAGATTTTTTTTTTTTTGCAAAATCGAGCGCCTGTTTCACGTAATTCCCAACAGCATGCGTTTCATCCAACATTCCATAAAGCCAGCCATCAAGATCCAGTAGTGATAAGTAGCAAATTCTTAAAAGTGGAATAGTCGAAGCCAGAAGCAATTGAGCAGGCTTTTTGTCGCTAACTGTCAATTGCAACTACGGTTCGTTGATAGAGTACTAGAGCGTTGATGTTGCTCTATGTAAAGGGCTGTAGACTATTACTGCTGCCTTCGTTGTTGTGCAGTGAAAGTCGAGTCCATCCTCGAAGTGTTTTTTCTCGAGTTTTTAATATCAAGTGCAGGTCGAACCAATGGAAGGGAGCGAAGCTGAGCATCATTTTGATAACGGTACGAGTCGCGAACACAGCGAGAAATGCGACGTAGTTGTAACGAATGATGGATCAAATCCAAAAGAGGAATGCGACTATGTAAGATTGAAATGTAATTTCCCAATATGCCACTCTTGATATGTCTATAGAACTAAAAATTAATCCATCCTTATTTCACATTAAGGTTTATTTCGGTTGCAAGGAGATGCCTGTTTCGAAAGATTTTGTTCACACCGAGCGGACATTGTCAAACATGGAAGATCTTTAAGAAGACAATCGCTCTCACTTGTTGATTTTTTTTTCACTTCATTTGACCAAATTAGCAAGTAGCCGTGTTACAAGATGATTAGATGAAGCTGATAACTCCAATCTGAGAACAGAATTCATTGAACAATGTGGAATGATCAGAGTGAGCACATCCACAGAGTCATGATAGTGATGATATCAGTTAGTGTCATCCAGGGTATTCCTCACGTTTGAAGAAAATTGTATACTAAAAGGTTACAATGGTTTATTATAACATCACACGTTTTTCAAGGTTTCACTAAAAGATCTACATCTTAAAAAAATAAGTTATATTTCATTTTCGTGTTTTCATATCTGCTTTCAAATTGACAAGCGGTAAGGACGAGAGATCCTATCACTTTACTGTTCTGGTGTTAAAAATCCCATTTTACACTTACTTGTTTTGCGGTTTCTAACCATCATTTGTGTTGGTAAAAAAGGATCCGTTTTTCGTTGCTTAGACATGATTCGTAAGGTGAAAGGATAAAATGATAGAGCTCTCGGGGTTGATCAATCCCTGAGGAATGCGACATACATTCTATTCGATAAGCATCGCTTGGAGGTGACTGAACGCATATCTGGCCTTTACAATGACTCGCGGTGGCCTACCGATACATCAAACCAGTGCTGCTATCCTCTCAGACAAGTCTGGTGCCAATTCGCTGACCCCGGAGAGATGGAAGACTTGGTGGGGCATGGACGCCAGGATCGACGCGGGGATGGACGAAAATCGATGACAATCGACAATCGATGACAATGACAACCGTAAACAAAATAACTCCTATGACCGACTTTCTATTAACATCGGCATTGATCTATTAATTTTTCGTATTCCTTTTGGGCAAACGCGAGGTGTTATTTTTATTCTTTATTCACAAATAAGCTGACGTTTTGGCAGACTTCGCCTTCCTCAGAGCCTGGAAAGGTCGGGTTGACAGCAATCTATTCGGCCAAACACCTCCATAACGAGACAAAGAAAACGCTAAACCAAGATTTCAATCACAATGAACACAGCTTTGCACACTCACCGCTTTCTATAAGGCTTCCACTGAGTATGTCGCGTGGAGACCAACCGCAGAGAATTCACATGGAAGTGTAATGTGCCCTTCCCATCAGAATAACAGGTTTATGTACTGCCCAATATCACGCGTGATAATAAGGCATTCTTCCTTGCGTTTCATTTTTGGATTTCTGAAATTAAACCAGAACGCCTCGAGTGTTTTGCGCGCTTGTGTTTGCGACTCCTGTGCGAGGATCGTGACACGTGCTTCAAAGTCCTCCCGCTTATGTCTCTGGGTCCTGTGCGTGCCTAGTGGGGTATTTGATTTACGTTTGCCGACTAGGTGTTTTTTTATGCTGTCTGCCCGTTTCGCCAATATATTCGTCTCCGCATGCCTTGCATGAGTTCATCACCTTCTCCACCATTAGGGCAAATTATGCAATTTTGCGTTGCGCATAGACGGTCATATAGGCGGTTACGAACTAGCTGACGCCTAAGATTACTCGGTTGCATTTCAACTACGTTTACCGAATTCTGTAGACCCGCCCTTCTTAAGCAGCATTATATAGCTGCGCTTACATCATTTGAGATGAAGGGTAAGAAAAACGAGACCTTTTTACCGCTAGAATTGTTGTTTGGAGGCCTAGCGTTTTCCTATACCTATCCCGACCTAAAGTTTCGTAGTCATTAAAAAATGCCTATTTGTCGTGCCAAATTTCGAGACTCCTCTCTCTGTTCCTTTCCCGTGCACACGTTGGTTGCTGTTCCAAACATGTTTCTTACAAGCGCCCTTCTTGTGTGAGAGGGGTGAGCGGAAAGGTAATGAACCAAGATGTTTTTAATACTTGGCTTTCGGTACCACTTCATAATGTAGCCATTTTCTGACAGGTAAATTTGGACGTTCAGGAATGGAAGCCAGTTTTTTTTTTCGAGTTTCTCGGTTAAACTCTGACTGTTCATTCAACAACTCGAAACATTTGTCCACTTCCTCTTGTGTTGAGCAAAGGACAAAACAGTCATCTACATATCTACAGCAGAGTAGCGGCCCGAGATCGGTTACTGGTTCTTCCACCTTAGACACAAACACAGTGGCAAGACTTGGTGTCAGTCGCTGTCCCATTACCAACCGTCTTATTTGAGCGCAGTACTTTCTGGACCATCTGAAGATTGAGCAGCTCAAGCATTCTTTTAAGAGTGCCATCAACTGCTCTATCTTGAAGCCATACATGTGAATAAAGAATAAAAATAACACCTCGCGTTTGCTCAACAAGAATACGAAGAAAATCGTAATGTTAAAAAATCTTGGATAATTTCTCTACGTTCCTAAAAACTGTACTTTATTAGCTGAAATAAGGCTACCAGAGGCGTTTATTTCATGACTGCTAACTAACATTCTGGCAACTTTTCCTTCCTCACACCCATTCCTCCAATATTTACATTTTCTTTGGGGAATTATACCATCCACACACAGGTAGCATATGTATATGAATTATATTCCTTCTTAAAGACCCAACAACACATGTATTTTTCAAATTCCTGCACTTCTTGAATCTGATTGGCTCATTCAACTTAGTCATCTTCACGCCTTTTTCATTCAATCCTGTTTTTTAATGCCATTGAATGCATGTCGAGTCCATTCCTCGTGGAATCCTGAGGTAGCCATCCTAAGACATTCCCAGTTCTTCACTATAAGCCAGCATTTGTGGAGCCAGTCCTAGATAAGTCTTGTATCACCCTGAAAGGTTGGTCTGGGCTAGCGTGGTGCGGGGTTAATTGGCTCTTCCACATCTTTAAACTATTTAAAGAATTCATGCGGTCAATTGTTAATCTAGTTCATCATGGCAGCCGTGATAAGATCACACTAATGATGGGATCTGGTACGATATCTGTTTCTTATAGAATTGTTTTAAAAAAGCGCAGTTTAAGTTTAAAGAAAAAAACTGGACAAGAAGCACATGCAGTTTTGAGTTTGGGTTTCGTTTTCCACATACTTTGCTTAGTTACTTGGTTATCTCTTAAATCAGTGATATTTTGGTACAAATATTGAACGATACTTGTATGCCCTGAGTCTTCACTCATCGCCTTCAATACACATTAGAGCTTCTCTGTAGCTGCAATTCACTCTGGACATGTATCCTACAGGGGATCCAGCAATCACTCCCGGAACAGATTTTTGACTTATCTGCCTTCTCTTCTTTTTTAGTGGCAGTTGGAAAAATTAATCATGCAGTGTAACGTAACATGCTCGCTAGCACAATTCGGCACTAATACACGAGAATTATTACATATATACGAAAGATGAAATCCGCTTGTAGCGCAGTGGACGGAGGCGCATTGCAGCACACATTTGGAATCGATCCATGCTCCCATGGCCCAACAAGCCCTCCATCCCTCCAGGATCGATCTACTCCTTCAGCAAACACGAGCATTACCGAGGAATGTAAAGTAAAATAAGCAGAAGAGACAGAATTCACCACGTTGCCCACATGTCATCTGATTAGAAAGCTGACAGCCAAATAAATGGAGATCTAGCCATACAAGAAATTACTGAAAGGATTAATGAAGACGTGAACGATTTATAAAAATGCAAATCCGCTGATATCGAACTGACTAACGACAATTCATGTCAAATTTACGTCGGGAGCAGGACCACAGCAACAGGTTGCTTACATGGAGGCCGTAAAGGGTCAGCTCGAGACGTTCCGTAGTTTAAAATAAACGTAAAAACTCGTGTATACCAAACAACTGGATTGAATTTATACGTCTAATGTCTTAGCGATAATTCTAACAATTGATAACAACAAGATCAAACTCCGAAATTCAAGTGATATACAACTCCACACCAAGAGAAGATAACAAAAAATACATCTCTTATACAAAAACTACTGGACGGTGGAAGGTGCAAAGGATGAGTTATGAGCGCACAACATTTTTGATTCAGAACTCTACTTTCTTGATGAGCAAGTAGATATTGGAGTCCAATCCAAAGTCATGAAGGTTGAATGCCTTAAAGTTAATATGACTACAAGGAATTCAGAGCACTAGCACTAAATTCAACATTAGTATTACACGAACTAATGCCTTGAACCAAGGTAAATCTCATTAAGTGCACATCAGCACAAAACCTGTGTTCTTTTCGAAACTAAAAGAAAAAAAAATGTTGAACTGCAGATTCATTTCCGGATCGATAAACATCTGTGAGAAGTTTTGACTCAAAAAATGCCACCTTTCAGTCTCATCAATAAGCCTCTGAAGGACGCATACGCAGCGATACGGGCTCCGTTCGACCCTGAATCGTCGCCCTCTATCCAGTAAACTCGTCCAAACATAACGTATTCGAACTGCGCAACCCGGGAATAATTCACCTGGAACGAACATTACTACTTATGCGACTTGTTCCACAGCTGCAGAGAGTTGGATTGTCATAAATGTACAACTAGTGAGATTATCACACCACCTGGTTCCGATTCTTTCTTGGGCAATGGTCCACTGGAACGTCAGAGAACTTCTATACAAAAACAACAGCAAAACTTCCTTCGCCACCAAACCTAGAGAAAACTGAAAACCATATTTAAAATAAGAGACACCGTTCCTCATTCCCAAACGCAATATTCTTGGGGAAATTATTAAAACGTACACGCTGCCTTCCCTGATAGGTGCAGATCTCACCTTTGAAAGCGTGGGTTCCGAATCGGCTATATAGCGACGACTGCTTCATGTTCAGGGTCATTGTTAGTACGAGATCCCCTTTACGAGAAGTGCTTAGAGAAATCCCCTTTACGGCGAAATAACTTAATAGAACTACTTTACACTCAATACCAAACTGGGTGCCGAGTCAACGCAGTAGACAAGCACATCCATTACCTGAGGGCAGTGTTCTCCTTCGTCGGGCATCCCATCGTCGCGAACAGATGTAGTGATCATCAGTCGGCACTTGTCGTTGAGATTGACAAGATAAATTTGCATATTCACCTTCAAAATCAACTCCATACTAAAGTTACGCATGATATTATTCCTTATCGATGAAGGAGACAAACTTGCATTTACAGCTCTATAACTGAAACAACGAAGCCAGTAACGTTTGATGTTTCACGCAGTTACCTACAGTCTATTGCAGCCCAGGATCAGCAATCCAGATCGACCGCGGTTGCATACGCACGCGGCTCCTGCAGCCAATTTAAGCCCTATGCTATCGACAGCGGCGACATGCCATCGCTCACCTTGCCGTTAATCGGTAGTGCGGATAATGCGCTCTTTATTATCCTCTTCTTTCACCATCATAAGCCTCAATTATCCTCAATCATCCTCAGTCATCCTCAATCACTCTCACTCATCCTCCATCACTCTGACTCGTCCTCAATCCCCAAGTCATTCTCAATCACTCTTAGTCATCCTCAGTCATTCACAGACATTCACAGCTATCCTCAATCATCCGCAGATTAATGTATCTCGTTTCTTAACTTGTCTACGGTGCGCTGTCGATAGTGGCGTGTGTTTCCATATGCATTCTGTTTGCAACGTCATCGGTGGTGTGTACCATCCCCCACAGCGTACGCCACGCGTACAAGGCCACTGACCGGCCAACTTACGCTATGCTATCTGTTAAACTGCTACAGTTGGCTTATCAGTTTTCAGTCGTTATCTTTCTGGTCCATAATATCTTAGGCAATGGTGGCACCCATCGGTGTTCAAACTTCACGTTGCAGGCATAGCGCCAGCCACGACCAGCCACCTGACTGTGTTCCGTAGATGACTTAACAGTCGTTGTTCATAGCGCAATCAATGCTCATGTAATTTACTGTCCTCATGGATCATGTTCCACGGATCTCCCTCATATGAGGGATCTCGAGCCGGTTAGTCGCGAAGCTACGTGGCGCGTCCCCAGGTGGCGGATAGGGGTTAATCGCAGAGCAAAAGCAACCGTCTATGTTCATGAGACACAGGTGGATCCTGGAATGGACTCCCTTTTTCTGCTGCGCCGCTTTGGCACATAATTTCTGTATTTGCTAGGCGTATTCATGCATGCGTGTGCGGGTGCGTTTTCGCTTTATGCGGATTGTATTCTACGAGTCAATTCTGCCTGGAGGACTTGCTCATGCAAGCAAGAATGATAACCTATTCCTCTATATCTGCCCTTTTTAGGCACCGTTTTATAGCTATGATTACTTCATCGCTAATAAATGGCAACATAAACGGGACCTTCTTTTGGCCAAATGTTTCGTTTCGGCGCGTCACTCTCCTTCTGAATTTATTTCGTGCGGTAACTACTTCGTCTTCATTGGGGATGGCTATTTGCCGAGCTAAGTCGTAATCGAACTGAAATACTCGTATAAGCAAACCTATATGGCATGTATTCACGAATATGATCAGGTGAATACGAAAGGAAAGCAAGGTGTTCCGTGGTAGAAAACTTTGAAATCTCATCATGCGAAGCATTTAACCCCACTGTGTTCTGGTAGGCTTTGAATCACAATGAATAATCGACTGAGGACCCCTAATTAAGAGATGTGGAGCGCGGATAACAACAACAACAACAACAACAACAACAACAACAACAACAACAACAACAACAACAACAACAACAACAACAACAACAACAACAACAACAACAACAACAACAACAACAACAACAACAACAACAACAACAACAACAACAACAACAACAACAACAACAACAACAACAACAACAACAACAACAACAACAACAACAACAACAACAGCAACAATAACAACAACATTGTTTCACCTCTATCTCCTATAAACTCGATGATCACCGACTTAATCGAGCTGGCACACCAAAAGTCCCCCAATGGTAGCTGACTGGGGCCAGAGCTGTTTATACCGTTGCGATTGCCCGATAAACACGAATATCATGACAACTTTGCTCTGAGGCCTTTTATTCTCACCATTCTTGTCGCGAAAGCAGTCATATGTGGTTCATATTGAAATGTCGAACTTCTCAGTTTAAGTGGTTCGCCTGGTGATGAAGCTCCCACGGAGCACCGCACGGCAACAGCAAACTATTACACTGTTCAGAAATTATTGAGCGTTTTAAAACATTTGATGCTTTAATGTATTTTTTGCAAATAAACATTTTTTGCCTTGCTTTATTCTATGTGATTAAAGAGCTAATTCAATGCTTTTTTTGAATTTTTTTTAATTTAATGAAATTTTAAGTTTTAATACCATTTTTGATCTTCGCAATTTTAGACGTCACAAACGAATTTTCGTCAAATTTTCTTTCATGAGTTTAAACTCAGTCGTTGCGCAACAGAGACTGCTCGAAACATTAATGGAGTTTGTAGGAAAGGTAGTGTTGGTGCATCAACAGTGCGAACATAAAGGATAAAGGATAAAGCTCTCGGCGTTGATCAATCCCTGAGGGATGCGCCATGCATTCGACTTCATTAAGTATCGTTGGAGGTGATTGAATGCATATCTGGCCTTCACAAATGACTCGCGGTGGCCTACCGATGTATCGAGCCAGTGCTGCTATTCTCCCAGACAAGTCTGGTACCAGTTTGCCGACCCTGGAGGGTTGGAAGGCTTGGTGGGCCATGGGCGCATTTCACTTGCACGCCGCAGTGGCGCCTCCAACCACTGCGCCACACGCGCCAGTAGTGCGAACATGGTCGTTGAAATTCCGTTCTTCTGATTTCGACCTTGAATATAAGGAAAGCCGCAGACGTGCCCATAAATTTACGACAACAAATTGAAGGCAATAGCTTAAGCAAACACGCGGAAGACTGTTCGAGAATTTGCAGAACAGCTTCGCTCACTCGAATCGCATAGGAAAGGTAAAAAAGTTGACAAGTGGGTACCGCAGGAATAAAACGATAATCAAAAAGATCTCCTTTTAAAGTGTCGTCTGATCTTATTCTGAGGAACAAAAACGACTTTTTCACTCTTGACCTGCGAAGAGAAGTGGATTCTGTGCGACAGCGGGCGACGTTCAGCTCAATGGTTGGATTCCGATCAGTCTCCACAACACTTCTCAGGATCGAAACTACACCAAAGAAGGGTTACAGTGATTGTATGGTGGCCTGCAGCCGAACTGATTTCTCACAGCTTTGTGAATGAAGACGAAACAATTACGACAGAGAAGTACTTCCAACAAATCCACGAAATGTATTGCAAATTTGAACAAGAACGACCGACATTAGTCAACGGAAAAGGGCCAATATTTCTCCCCGACAAGCTGCAGCCTCACATTGCGGAAACAGCTGCGGACGTTGAGCTAGTTGGCCTACGAAACTTTGCTTCATCCACCTATTTTTGAGTTCATTCTCTCCTACCGACCGTCACTTTTTCAAAAGCACCTTAACAACTTCCTGCGCGAGAAATCTTTCACTAACCACGATGACCCAAAAAATGACTTCAACGAATTCATCGCTTCTAGAATTCAGAAATTTCATGCAAGGTGAATAAAAAAACTTGTCTTTATTTTGATTAATGAAGTTTTGCTTGAAGCAAGCCGTGATAATTTGATTAATGGTGTTAAAAACGCTAATTTATTTTCGAACAACTAAAAACATATCTGGCTACAAATTAATAGCTCAATAGCAAACACTACGACTGGAATAATCACAATAGTAACAATCGGAAAAGTGGTGTTGAGAAATTGATGTAACTTCCTTCAGATCTCTGCTCTGCTACGTATCGTGGAAAACGATATGATTTCAAACGAAACACGTGCCAATGCTGCATGGGCCCTTGGAAATGTGGCGGAATATTCAGAAAAAGCGACACATATAATCGTTAAACAAGTAGGACTTAACCAATCAATAACAACAAATTCTTTTGATTCAATTTAGATACATTGGGCACTGTGAGTTAAGAGAAATAAATCAAGGAAATTTTTCTTCAGTCAAACAATTAACCATTATTTAAAAAATCATCAATCGTTCTTTTGATGCGTAAACGGCATGCGATGATGCAAGAACATGAAATTAAGACGTGGCACTCGCGAAGAACACAACTATAATACATTTTTCTAAATTAATATAATATAATCACTGAGTATTTTCAGAAAGGTATTGAGGCCTTAAGAAATGGGCTAATATTCGGTACTGAAGATTTCCCTTCACGGTGCATCTCCGCTTTGTACAACATTGCAGCCTGTTGTGCTGATTGCAAGAGGAAATGTCGCCAAGCCGGACTCATCACAGTAAGATTCCATTATCTGATCACCACGAAGATCACGTATTATCGGTAAAACGTGCAAAAGAAACCCGCAGTTGAGCTGGTGACAACCGTTTAAAAGTTGTCTACGTCGAAAAAAATCTAAATATAGTACGAATTTACTTACCGTAACCGTAACAGTGGAATATTGTTAAGGCTTTCAGACCATAGCCCATATATTGCCTGAACGGTGTCAGGCCGAAAATATGGAATTGAAATGTCTCTTCGAATGTGCGTTGGAACTCATTCATGGTGGTTTTCGGGATGGAACCGTGCCGATTTTGGTAAGAAGTGACTCCAGTCGACTGTTGACTACAGGATAGATCATTGGTAGAATATGGCCATTGCGTGTAATTCAATAGACTCTTATTCCTAGACGATAATGCTATTGACTACATCGTCCGCTGAACTGGTGAAACACTACACCGAGTGGACAGATATTGCTTCCTACTGCCTCGAAATGTTAGCATTTATTGCAGAAGATACACAAACAGGAACACGGGTGAACGCCACTGTTTTTTCTCTTTGGCAAAAATACTCGCAAGACTCTCTAACAAGTTTTCTCTGCTTTTTTTATATTCGCTTTATTTGTGCATAAGAACCATTTCTCTTAATGTTCATTCAGACTGATATCGTCCTCAGCGAACCGGGTTTGTTGGATTTGGTATTCGAAATTCTCGATTCGGTAAGCGTCATGATTTTTCTACGCTTATTCTAACATCTCGCTGTACATTTAAATCGAACATCAGTATTGTGTCTGTCATATATGGAAATAAAGAATACGTGTTATTACGCTGATATCTGAAAGATTGTCAAGATTATGTCCATATCCATAATGAATCGTATAGCTCGAGGTTATCACCATATTTCGCCACTCTTTTAATTCAGTCCCTTAGTCAACTTCATTTTGCTGCGCTTTGCGTGCTGGGCAGCATCACCAGTGCTAACTACAGACACAGAGAAGTGGTTATCTCGCACCAACGACTTGGTGATATTTTGGTAGGTTTTGTTATGTTTATTTGTTCTAGGTAATAATTTTAATATCGGAAATAGGTTATATACGCCTGTGTGGACCAGGGACACGGTGGCCACCTGTATCACCTGTATCACCTATAGTCCCGTTGATCGTCGAGTGACTCGAGCAGGCGCCAGCAAATCCTGCATTTTTCCCTGTCGCGTGCAAGAGTAGCCCAGCGGGTTCTCCTCGCTTTAGGGACTCTTCGAGCATCACATCTTTCTTCTAGGCTTTTCGTGAAGAACTCTGACCATCGGGTCGGTGGTCTTCCTGCAGTACGTTTAACATCCCGAGGAATCCAGTCACTAACAGCCCTTGTCCATCGCTCATCATTCATACGCATTACGTGTCCGGCCCACCTTATCTTCGACTATTTGGCGTATAGAACGGCATCTTTGGTTTTCGATCGTTGACGTAGATCGGAGCTTCGGATCCCATCCCTTACTTGTGTGAAACAGGTACTCCTGGCATCGTCCTTTCGACTGCGCGTTCGATAACGCTGGGTGATCTTTCATCCTGCTTACGCTGCGACCATGTTTCTGACACATACGTTAGAGCAGGAAGAACCATTGAGTCGAAAAGATGGGCGCGGAGTCGGATGTTCTTTGTTTTCTCCACTACATCCTCGATCCTCTTGAATGCTCCCCAAACAGCTCGTTTCCTTCTGCTCAGCTCTGGAGCTAAGTCGTTCATCATATTGATTTCCCGAGCTAGATAGACATAACTGGAGCATTCGGAGATATTCGTTCTGTTGAGCGTGAATGGGGCAAACGAAACTAATCCGTTCTTCATGAACATAGCTTTCTTGAGATTTATTCGAAGACCAATCTTCCCACACGCTCTATCAAAGTTCGCAAGCATACTTTCCGCTTGGCTAATGCCTGGTGCTATAAGGACGATGTCATCAGCAAAGCGAAGGTGATGTAACTGTCGACCATCGATTTTCACTCCCATATTATCCCATTCCAATGTTCGCATGACGTTCTAGAGGGTGGTTGTAAATAATTTTGGCGAGATTGTATCGCCCTGCCTAATTCCTCTTTTGACGTCAACGTTAATATCGTTGTAGAATGGTGAAAATTTGGTTGTGAAATTTTTGTACATCTCACGAAGAATCTTTACGTATTGAGTAGGGACTCTTTGACTACCAAGTGCTTCCATGACTGCTTCTATCTCAATTCAATCAAAGGCCTTCTGTAAGTCGATGAAAGTGAAACAGAGTGGTCTTTTGTACGCTCGCGATACTTCATTGAGCCTCGTTATCGTGTGAATGTGGTCCATCGTACTAAATCCTTTTCGAAACCCTGCTTGCTCACATGGCTGTCCTTCGTACAGTGTTCTGTCGATCCTGTTTAAGATAACTCGAGCGAAAAGTTTGCAGACGACAGACATCAAGCAGATTGGGCGATAATTGCCTATATCGTGTAGGTCGTCCTTGTTGAACAACGGCATGGTCTTTCTGGTCTTCCACTGAGTAGGTACCTTGCATTCAGACAGGTAGCGTGTGAAGAGAAGAGCCAGTGTGTTTACGAGGACTGGCGGAAGGTTCATCAGTTGTTCTGATCTTATCCTGCCTGGACCTGCTGCTGTTCGATTTCTCACCGACGAAATGGCATGTCGGATTTCAGAAAGGAGAACCGGTGGTACAACATATCCATCCTCTTTTATTTCATATGACGGGAAGTGGATGTGGCTATCGAAGAGATCTGAGTAGTATTCGTGGATGATTTTCTCCATTGCCTTTCTGGTCGCTGTTATTGTTCCGTCTGAGCGTCGGAGTGCAATCATCTTGTTCTTGTAATTGGCTAAACTTCGGCGGGCTTTGTGAATGCTTTTTCCAGCCTCTACAGCTTCGACCATTACTGCTGCTGTCCTCTCTTTAAGATCTTCTTTTATCGCCTGTCTGCATTGTTTGGCAAGCTCGGACGTTAGTTCGCGGTTGCCTACAGCTTGAGCGACTCCACGCTGGCGTATTAGTTCGAGAGTTTCTGGAGACAGACGTCTCTTGGTGGCCTTCGAACTCTCAGTTTTCATCGCGCTAACGTGAAGATGTTGAATGAGCCGATCGTATTCCTCGTCGATGTTGTCGACAACGGCGTCTTCCCAAAAGTCGACTAATGAGTTGAATGAATCCAAATTTATGGTGGTTCTGAGACTTCGGTTTTGAATTTAGCAGCTTTTTCTTTTTTCCGCGAAAAGTAGAATCTGGCACGAAGGAGACGGTGGTCTGACTCCATGTAGAATTTTGGGACAACAGCGACATCGGTTAGGCAAAACTTTCTATTTACTATGATGTGGTCTATTTCGTTATGGTACTCTCCGTTGGGGGATTCCTACGTCCAGCGTTTAGAGGGAGGCTTCTGGAATTGCGAGTTACCATGGATGATCTTGGTCGCCATGATAAACTCAGGGAGCTGCTCACCCTGTTCCGTTCCTTCCATTCTAATCCGTGTATCCCAATGTGATGTTCCTCAGGCGTTCTTCTTGGTCCGATCTTGGCATTGAAATCTCCAATAATGACCTTGAAGAATGTATGGTCTTCTCTGTAGAACTTCTCCAAGTCCATGTAGAGCGCTTCGACTTCTTGTTCGTAATAGTTTGATGTTGGCGCGTAAACGATGAAGATTGTCAAAGCCGGTATTGATCCACATTTTTTTAATCGTAAACAGTCGATGTCCATGGACAAACTCGTGCTGACGAGAACGCCGACAGCGCCTACTCTCTACTGTCGCATGTTCCGAGGAACAGTTCTTCTCCTGTGTCATAGGCGGCGTTAAATGGGTGGCGTCGTCTCGTGTCGGCCAGGCCGATGACGTCGTATCTTATCATTCTTGCTTGCATGAGCAAGTCTTCTATCGAGGGCTCGGATGCAGGTGTACGTGCATTGTAGGTACAGATCGTCACCATAGTTCTTGATCCAGGCAGCTTCCATTGGCCCTGAGATTTTAGCAGCCTCTCCGTACTCGTCCTACTCAACGCTGCGAAATTGGGGGCTCTTTTGGGGGTCAGGGGAATGAGGCCCGTTTTTTTTTACTGTGTTTAGCATTTTCGATACCCACGTATAGCCTACTGGGCTTTGAATATGGGGGCTAGATATAGTCACGGGTAGCTTACCAGGCTCTTCCAGAGTGGACATGGAGCTTATTTTTTGGAGGCGGCTGCTAACCGCCTACCATATACTTCCGTGTCACTTGATTGCAGGCTTCTGGCCTAATTGACTCGTAGGAATACAATCCGCATAAAGCGAGAACGCACTCACACACGAATGCATGAATACGCTTAGCAAATACAGAATGTATATGCCAAATCGCCGCTACAGAAACAGGGAGTCCATTCCCTGGATCCACCTTCGTCTCACGGAAGCAAACGTCGCTTTTGGTCCGCGATTAACCCCCTATCCATCACCTGGGGATGCGCCACGCAGCCTCGCGACTAACCCGCTAGAGATCCTTCATATGAGGGAGATCCGTTGGACTCGATGGTAGACACTGAAAATTCATGCGAATTCTTCGCGAAATCAAGCCTAAACACAGGCTTTTATTTCCGCTTGTATAGGAAAACAATGGATATCACATTGTTTTCCTGTACATCGTCAACGATTAACACTCGAGAGAAAAAAAAATGGCTGCGAACCGTTGGTTACGTGCTTTTTTGACTGCCAGCGATGAAAACCGTTGCTTTTCATTTGTTAGCGCTATTCACCGCTTGACGATTTTTTTGCCGGCTGGAGCGTTCAATTTGCAGAGCTTTTTCCTACTAGTCGAATAAATGTTCCTCTTGAAGTCCTCAAATGGAAGCTGTGCTAGAATTTTCTCAGATAGTGATGACACGTGTCAGTGTTGATCGAACCATCATTCCCTGACTTGTCATTAGATTCCTTACCATTCGGCACCGAGCCATTCCCAGTACAATTTTAGTTCGTAAACCATTTCCAGTGTGCCGCAGTTTCATACCTAGGAACACCAACTATTCGCGATAAAAATCACAAACGATAAGACATTTGATCAGGAATTTTATTTTACGACGTATTCAGTGTCAGTGTTTCATTAAAGTCATCAGTTTTAGAGACTGCAGTTCACCGAAGAGATTTTCGCAATGATTTTTCAAAATAAAATCACTTCTTTATAGCTTTTTATCTACTGTTTCATTGTTTTTTTTCAATAAAGGTTAATACGAGAAATAAAACTACAATGATGCTGAGATATTTTCAAAACTCCGAACCGCAGGTGTTGGGGATCGAGCACAGTGTTATTCTGTCCGTGGGCTAACGCGTTCACCACCGCACCGTGCTAGTACTTTGTTTTGCCTTTCTCTTACGGGTTTCGACTACAGCTTCAGCTCAGCTGTGTCCACTTCCGATTTGTGCTCGCCAAGCTAGTCCCTTGGAGCATCTATAAAACACGGCTGAGAGAAAGGCGAAATAAAGGACTCTCATGGTGTTGTGGTGAACGCTTTAACCCTCGAAATTGGTAATAGCGTGTTCGATCGCTACCGCGAGCAGCTGCGTTCCAAAGTTTGCAATTATCTCAAAATCGATTCTATCTTGCCAGCTGAGAATCTTCTTTCAGAGGCGCTCCTTATCGAAAGAATCTCCTGTCGCTGTGCGAAGCGTTGCCACTTGGATATGTCGCAATATTGCGGGCGGCCAGCCCGAACATGTGGATGTGGGTGCCTTCTAAAGAGTATTGTCTCTTTCGCAGGTTTTTTCTCTGGAACATAGGTCATAAGACGTTTTCATGTGGTCGTATGGGTTTTTCAATTGGTCTTAAAGTGCTTTACTTCTCATTTTTCTTCTTAACATCAACCACATTTTGTTAAAACGTCTATAAGAGGCAGATCTCACGTCTTTTGAGTGAACACTCCGTTCTTGTGTAATTTATTCGAAAATAGACGAGAATTTCGTTGGATGTTCATGTTCATATCTATTTAGTTCCTGTTCAAGGATCCGGATGTGTACGCAATGCTCCTAGAGGGGGCAGAGTCGTCAGAGGGGGAGAACGAAATTAATCAGGTCAATTAGCAAATTTTCTCACCACACCAGTAATTGACTGAAAAAAAAATATTTCGTATAGTCAGACTTTGGGAAATAGCATTGTTCTGGTTAGAATTGACAAGCACGTTCGGATCAATCATGCGAATTACCTCAATTAATATAAAAGAAACCCGACATACGTTGCCTTGATAAAATTCGCAACATTGCCCGCTATCTGAACGACTAATATGGAAAAGATATCTTGCGGAAAAAGTTGTCAATATGGCCATTGCTTAATTCTTTGTTTGTTTAGTAAGCATACCCTTCCAGTAGTTTGTTACTTTGCCCTGACCATGTTGTCTTACCTGCTTCGAAACTGCGATTTACACTAAGAGCTTCACAAACAGGTCCCGTTAATTAGTACAAAGAAATTCTACACCAACATGCAGATGCTGTAGAGACGCTGCCACATTGGGAGAGGCCTACTCAGATGACCTGCCTTTATACGTTGCATAATGGATGTGGACTGTTTGTAGTAACGATCCGGGAGCAGCTTGATGCAGTCTGAAAGAAACCTTGCTCGAACTGCAACTAATCAAATGAAATTTGTGCTGGAGAGCAATTAAATTTTTTAGGAAAAGAGACAATTCAACTATTCAGCTAGTCTTTCAAGTTATAGAAGCTTATAACATAAAAACGTGAAAAAAACATAGATTGTTAGTTCGCTCTTTCACATCTTTGAACTATTTTAGGAGTACAAGCGGACAATTGTTAACTTGCTTCTTCATGCCAGCCGTGATAAGATCACAATGATGATAGGATCTGGTACGAAATCTGTTTCTCATAGAAATGTCTTAAAATGGTGCAGGTTAAATTTAAATAAAAAATTGAGCAAGAAGCACATGCGGCTTTGAGATTTGGTGTCGTTTCCATATATTTTGATTAGTTATTTGATTATCTCTCAAATCAGTGAGAGATTTCGGTGCAAATATTAAGCGACACCTGTACACGTTAGAGCTTCTACGTAGCTTCAATTCACTGTGCGCATATATCCAACAACGAATCACCCAATCACTTCCGGAATAGATTTTTAACTTATCTGCCTTCTTGTTTTTTTTATTGGTGACAATTGGACGAATCATCATGTACTGTAACGTCGACATACTCCCTAGCAGAATTTGGCACCAATGCACGAGAATTACTACTCGTATACGAAAAATAGAGCGAGTTCAGCAAGCGGTCAGAGTTGTTCTTCAATACACACGTATTCGTTGTCACTACTAAGCCGTCATAAAGCTAAAAAAATAAAGCTCTTGGTGTTGATCAATCCTTGAGGGATGTGCCAAGCACTCGACTTCACTAAGCGTCGTTGGAGGTGATTGAATGCATATCTGGCCTTCACAACGGTTTGCGGTGCCCTACCGATACATCGAACCAGCGCTGCTATCCTCCCAGACAAGTCTGGTACCAGTTTCCCTACCCCGGAGGGAAAGAAGGCATGGTGGGCCATGGGCACGGAGATCGACTCCACGTCTGTGTCGCAGTGGCACCTCCAACCACTGCACCACACGAGCCACAGTCCGTCATAGGTGGAGAAATTGGTATAAAACGTGCATGGGAAAGTAAGAAATCGACATTATATTCATTATATTCATCGACAGGCCCAATGTAAGCCATTGCATAGACCAGATATAAATTTGTTCACCTCTACGTTGCTCAATGAAGTCGAAGGGAAAATGGACTGGTCAAGGATTAATAAACGCAACGTACTTAATCGTATATCCTTTTATTCGAGAGATATAGGTGAATCTGTCATGGCGAAGCCTATTTGTTTGATCCACTCTCTCTAATTGTTATTTCGTGTGGACGTTCCAGATTGTTTATGGTGACGAACTTATGTTAGGCCACTGATGACTAGAATGTGATTTTAGGTGTATTCCTTCTGTTCCCGAATCTTCTGTCAACGTCAGATTTGGAATTAACCAGACGAGCATTGGAAGCGATGCATACGCTACTACCTGAATATCCGGAACATGCTAACTATTTTTATCATACGAAGATGTTGGATCTGGTGAAGGCGAGTCTCCTTGAAAACGATGTGGATCTGCAGGTAACGGATACGAGATAGTGGACGGTCGTTGATTGATTAATTCGTGGTGATGTAAAATATTATGGATGTTTTTAGGAGTTGAAAAACGAGGTTCAGACTTTTCTGAACGCCAGAGCAATACCATTTCTGCCACCATATACTATCACATTTGTAGATTGAAGTAAAATTTGCAATTTGTTAACAGAATTCAATAACAATGACCTTTCAAAGCATTGTCAAACGGGTAAGAATAAAGCTATTTGGATTTGTGATTTTTAATCGGTGCGAAATGGCTGTGGACAAGGAAAAACTATGTTATGTTCTTTGAGATTTGTGCCTTTTAAGGTTACAGTATGCCATGCAATTCTCTTTTGCGTTGTTACGATTTTTTCTTTTCGGAATTTATTCTTTCATCGAGTAACGTTGTTTCTTCGAGAGCCGATCTTCTAAGAATTGAGGATGCTATTTGTGAAGACGACCAAAAGAGAACAACCGCAGAGCACGGAAAGAACATTTTATTCTATCTGAGTATAACAACTGTGGTTTTGGTTGCAGTAGTAACAATCGAATTAATGAATGGCTCGTCTAGTTTTTCAATGAAGAGCCACAAATCTTCGATATGAGATTCGTCACCTGTTTTTGACTGCTTTTGGTGAGGAATTTGCTTGTACGGAAGTAGCCCGGTTCGGATATAAATGGTCACTAGGAATCTGCGTTTCCATGAAAATCACTTGGATTTACAAGACCCATTAAGAAAACATATCGTGGTATTTTTTTTATTATAGCACCCTACATTTGTAATGAGCTTCTAGTATTTGGAATATCACGTGTCCAACTCTGTAGCTTCAGCAAAGTGTTAATGAATACGCCATGACTCGTATTGCCTCATCCATCAACCATGAACGTCTTCGAACATTTTGCGCGTGAAGTCGGCCGCTTGTCGAGGGTTGCTGTCTTCCTCATGAATTTCGTGTAATGCTAGTCCAGTCCATGTTCTCCGTCCGCAGGCCGATCTTAGCATAACTAAGCTCTTGGAGCATTCCTAGGTGTTGTTCATCGTAGAGAGCTTGGCATACGAGTCTGGTACTAATTTCACGACTCCTTTGGGGTAAGAATTTGGTTGACCCAGAATAAGATCGAACTACGGTTACAAACATAGCAAATGATCTCACTACTACGATGCTACCCGTCCCTTGTATGCAATACTGCGAAATTTATGAATTCGTCGTTTTCACTTTCAGCAATCGCGAGGTTGTTAAACAGCATGCGTTTACTTTCATGCAATAAAACACATACAATACAATCGTAGCTGACGTTTCGGCAGAATCGCCTTCTTCTACAATGAATAGCAGAGAGGAATGTCTCGAGATCACGCGAGATCTCGCCCCTTACCTTCGTATCGATCGTTGACGGGGAGTGTTGCAGTCGTCAGCCATATGCGACTCTGAGCAGCTGTTCTTCCTCGGTGGAGGACAGATGAAAAAAGCGGTGGGTTTTTTCGAGAAGCCGTAGATCCTGTAATTATCGCTCAGATTTTCATTTTTCTGTTTGTGCTATTGAAGTGTTAGACCTAGTAAGTTGCGTATTAGCGTACCCTTCCAGGCTCTGAAAAAGGCGATTCTTCCGAAACGTCAGCTACGATTGTGTTGCAAGTGTGTTACTGTATGGAAGTAAACGTATGCTGTTTAACAACCTCGCGATTGCTAAGAGAGAAAACGACGAATTCATAATCCAATTCCGAGGTTAATAGAAAGTCGATCCTGGGTACTGCGAAGTTTAATGAAAAAATGGAACAGTCTCTAGGCGTTGATCAATTGTTGGTGATTGTATCATGCACTCAACTTCATTGGGCATCATTAGAGATAACAGATTGCATACATGGCCTATACAGTGACTGGGGATGTCATATTGATATATCAAGTCGCCTTAGTCTTCCCATAAAAGGCTGGCACCAATTTGCTCATTTTCCACAGGGATGCGATGTTTAGTGAGCGTGGTTCGCGAGCTCGAACGGACGACGACGTGTGTATTGCAGGAAACCAACCACTGCGCTACGTGCGTGCTTGTCACCTGGCTTGTAGGTATCAATATGTTTTTCATAACGCATAATGGTCTGAAGAAAAACGGGACTGTTTGAAAGCTTTTTTTAATTGATTGTTTTCTCACAGCATTCCTGCCAGTTCTTGAATTTATCAATATGGTGATATTTAGAAGAAGTTGCTCTAACCCTGGTTATGATCGGCTGACTCGAACATAATGGGCAGCAGTAATGTTATTCCTTCATGTGATAAACCTGAGTTGTTTAATAAGTTCTGTTTTTCCAAGATACCAGTAGAACACTGAAGTTTTGTTGTGAAGCCCTTTCTTCATTTCCGTTTTTTTTAAAGAGGAAACTCCAGTGGGCACCGGATGGACCTCCCTGTTAAAAAGATTTGCTTATAACCGGCTTTCAAATAAAAATGTCGGGTTCTATTTAGGCCTGAGTGACCGTGTTAAAGAATTGCTCCTATGGCTCACGTTCTACTTTAACACTACCAACACTTTAACGAAGCTGAGATATTTATTTGCAAAACTCTGGACCGCAGGTGTCTATGGTGGGGAACGA
>MQTX01000258.1:294718-328479 GCA_009735665.1 Angiostrongylus cantonensis | reverse complement strand
AATGATGAGGTACGACGTCATTGGCCTGGCCGAGACGAGACGACGGAACCCATTTAACGCCGTCTATGACACAGGAGAAGAACTGTTGCTCAGAACATGCGACAGTAGAGAGTAGGCAGTGTCGGCGTTCTCGTCAGCACGAGTTTGTCCATGAACATCGATTGTTTACGATTAAAAAGATGTGGATCAATACCGGCTTCGACAATCTTCGTCGTTTACGCGCGAACATCGAACTATTACGACGAAGAAGTCGAGGCGCTCTACATGGACTTGGAGAAGTTCTACAGAGAAGACCGTACATTCTGCAAGGTCATCATTGGAGATTTCAATGAGAAGATCGGACGAAGAAGAACGCCTAAAGAACATCACATTGGTACCCGCGGATTAGAATGGAACGAACAGGGTGAGCGGCTCCCTGCGCTTATCATGGCGACCAAAACCATCCATGGTAACTCGCAGCAATTCCAGAAGCCTCACCATCAACGATGGACGTGGGAATCTTCCAATGGAGAGTGCCATAACGAAATAGACCGCATCATAATAAATAGGAAGTTTTGCCTAACCGATGTCGCTGTTGTCCCAAAATTTTACACGGGATCAGACCACCGTCTCCTTCGTGCATGATTTTATTTCTCACAGAAAGGAGAGAAAGCCGCTAAATTCGAAAACCGAAGTCCCAGAACCACCACAAATTGGGACTTATTCAACTCATTAGTCGGCTGTTGGGAAAATGCCGTTGTCGACAACATCGACGAGGAATACGATCGGCTCATTCAACATCTTCACGTTAGCGCCATGAAAGCAAAGAGTTTGAAGGTCACCAAGAGACGTCTGTCTCCTGAAACTCTCGAGCTAATACGCCAGCGTGGACTCGCACGGGCTGCAGGCAACAGCGATCTAACGTCCGAGCTTGCGAAACAATGCAGACAGGCGATAAAAGAAGATCTTAAAGAGAGAAGAGCAGCAGTAATGGTCGAAGCTGCAGAGGCTGGGAAAAGCCTTCGCCAAGCTCGCCGAAGCTTTGCCAATAACAAGACCAAGATGATTGCACTCCGACGCCCAGACAAAACAATAACAGCGTCCAGAAAGGCAGTGGAGAAAATCATCTACGATTACTAATCAGATCTCTTCGATAGCCACGTCCATCTCCCGTCTTATGAAATAAAAGAGGATGGATATGCTGTTCCACTGGTTCTCCCTTCCGAAATCCGACATGCCATTTCGTCGGTAAAAGATAGAACAGCACCAGGTCCGGACAGGATAAGATCAGAACATCTGAAGAACCTTCCGCCAGTCGTCATAAGCACACTGGCACGGCTCTTCACACGTTACTTCTCTGAATGCAAGGTCCCTATTTAGTGGAAGACCAGAAAGACCGTGTTGTTGTTCAGGAAGGGCGACCTACACGATGTGGGCAACTATCGCCCAGTCTGCTTGCTGTCTGTCGTTTACAAACTCAAACTCAAACAAAAATCATCAACAAGTGAGAGCGATTGTCTTCTTAAAGACCTTCCATGTTTGACAGTGTCCGCTCGGTGTGAACAAAATCTTTCGAAACAGGCATCTCCTTGCAACCGAAATAAACCTTAATGCGAAATAAGGATGGATTAATTTTTAGTTCTATAGACATATCAAGAGTGGCATATTGGCACTATTTTAGAGTAGTTATTTACTAAGTATAAAAAAGGATAAAGCCTTCAACGTTGATCAATCCCTCAGGTATGCGCAACGCATTTGACTTCACTAAGCATCGTCCGGAAATGATTGCATACCTGTGCTTTACAATGACTCGTGGTGGCCAACCGATGTATCGAGCCTGTGCTGCTATCCTTCCAGACAAGTCTGGTACCAATTTGCCCAACCCGGAGGATGGAACGCTTGGTGGGACGTGGGCCCTGGGATCGATTCCAAGTGTGTGCTGCAGGGTGCTTCCGGCCACTGCGCTACAAGCGCCTTCCATCTTTCCTATACATGTAATAATTCTCGTGTATTAGTCCCGAATCGCGCTAGTGAGCATGCCCCGCTTTTTTGCATGACGATTCCCCCAACTGCCACTAAAAAAGAAGAGAAGGCAGATAGGTCAAAAATCTGTTCCTGAAGTGATTGTTGGATCGACTGTTGGATGTGTGCCCAGAGTGAATTGCACCTATAGGAAAGCTCTAATGTGCATTGAAAGAAAGCTCTAATGTGCATTGAAAACGACGTGTGAAGGGTCAGAGCATACAAGTGTCGTTCGTTATTGATTAACGATTATATATGCCGTCTGTTCTGAATATTCTGCCATATTTCCGAAGGCCCTTGCAGCATTGGCACGTGTTTGGATTGAAATCCACGATACGTACTCCACGACACGTAGCATAGCAGAGATCTGAAGGAAGTTACATCAATTTCTCTGCACCACTTTTCCACTTGTTACTATTGTGATTATTCCAGTAATTGATAGATTATGTAAAGCTTTCTCTTGCGGTACAATACCAAATCTACAACAAAGCGTTGTGGATAAAATGTGTTTAATTTATTTCAACCTATGCGACCCGTCTTTACACCTATTGTGTGGATCGCAGCACTTCTCACGTTTGTATCGTTTCCAAGCATCCATCACTGTCTGTGGTCTTCCAATTACACATAGGGCTTCGGCTCCTGTTGAAGACTTTCATTTCATCTTGAATGTCGTAGAATGCTGGTAGAATCTATTCTTACTTGGATACTTGGACGGTCCGTCTTCACGAGATGTGTGGACCCCAGCACATATGCCATTCGTTCCTTTCTCTCGCAATCGTAGTCCATGGCGGTGGTCTTGTTCGAGCATGGTAGCGCTTGCGAGTCTCATACCGTGATCTGTAAAACAACTGCAGCTGCGGGTACAGCTGATTAACTTTGTTTACGAACACGTCCGCCCAACATGTTGGTGGTCGCCCAAGGAGAAGTTTGCATTCTTTTCTTGGAGCCCACTCTATTGTTCTTTTCGTCCATCTGTCGTCTGTTCTTCTCATTAAATGACCGGCCCATCTATGTTTCGCTGTCGATGTATATTCTCCTGGACCTCGAAGACGTGACAGATTTCAAAGGTCAGAGTTTCGCATTGCGGCTGTATATTGAGAGTGCCGGTTATGTCTTAGAAGAGATGGCTCAAGCGCTCTGTGAGTAGTGCGAGAATTCTTGACGTTTTTGAAGTATCAACCCACGTTTTTGCACCATAAAAGAGCGCTGGGAGGACCGTAGAGTCGAAGAGATGAGCGCGGACTTTCGGGTTCTTCAGTTGACTGGTGGCTTCTTTGAGAGGCCTGAATGCGGCCCAAGCTGCTCTTCTTCTTCTATCTAGTTTTAACTTTGTGCTGTTTTTTATGTTCACTGATCGCCAAAGGTATACGTACGAGGTGGTTTCTGCAGTGAGAAAACCATCCGATTCAATTTTTTCGTCTTCGCGCCATGGGTTCTTCTTTCGATTTATGCGAAGTCCGATCTTTACATCCGCTTCGTTGAACTTGTTGATCATCATCTCTGCTTCGCTAGTACATCTTGAAAAGATGACAATGTTGTCGGCAAAACCAAGGTTTCACAGGAATTTTCCATCAATACGTATGCCTTTCTCATCCCAATCGAGTGAGTTCATTATCCACTGCAGTGCTGCACTGAACAGCTTTGGCGATATTGTGTCGCCCTGTCGAACCCCTTTTCCTATGGGTATGGTAAAAGGCCGATGGAAAAGCTGTATTTTCGTAGTACGGTTCCGATAACAGTCGGACAGAGTTCTTATGTAGGACGGGTCCACTCCTTCGTCGACGAGCGCTGATAGGATTGCTTTCGTTTCGACACTGTCGAACGCTTTTTCATAGTCGACAAAGGTTCGAACTAGAGGCAAGTTGTATTCCCAACAGATTTTGATGACCCTGGACACGGTTTGGATGTAGTCCATGCAGCAAAATCCTTTTCGAAACCCTGCTTGTTCGACTGGTTGCTCCTCATCCAATGTCGTTGATATGCGCGAGAGGATAATCTTCGTGAAAAGCTTGTAGAGTACACTTAACAAGCATTTAGGACGACAGTTACGAAGATCTTTTCAGTCACATTTCCTAGGCAGAATGACCGTGCGCGACGTCCTCAACTGGTCTGGGTCTTTTTTCTTTTGAAGGTATGCTGTCATATGGTCTGCGAGAAGTACATGTAATTTGTGGCCTCCAGCACTAAGGAAATCGACGGTGACATGTCTGGCCCTAGAGCTGTGCCTCTTTTTATGCTTTCTATCGCAATTCGAACCTCAAACGGAAGAATTCCAAGTGGTGTTTCTTCAGAGGGGATATTAGGGCCCGGGACGGGGATTGTGGAGCGGAAAAGGTTGGTGTAGAACGTTTTCGCTACTAATTCCATATTATGGCGGGAAGTTTTGACGATCCCATCTTCGTTTATCAGGGTTGACAGCGGAACATTATAATCACATAAGTCTCGATGGCATTTTTTTAGACTGCTTCTTCTCTCTGCTGCTTCCAGTAGTTTCTTTTGCTTCCACCGTTGTAGATCTTTCTGCAAAGCTCTTTTGCAGCTGGTATTTGTTACTAGCCCTGTTAAACGGGTTGCAGTAAAATCATGCTTCAGTTTCCTTCTTTTTTCGAACAACTCATTAGCTGTAATGGAGATGCAATCCGATCTTCTTGCTTGAGGAACTCAATCGAACTCAGTACACCTTTTCAGTCCTTCGACAAGCAGCTCGTAGTCTTCGGTCGGGTCCTCTTTAATCTGCCAGTCATGTTTGGATAGGACTTCGTTTAGAATGTTCTCGTCATATACAGCTAGACTTTTTCCTCGTGGTCGATGAAGAGAGTTCTCTTTCAGTTTGCGGCTGAATCGAATCTTCGCGCGAAGAAGGCGGTGATCAGAACCAGTGCAGAATGACGGGACTATCGATGTGTCAAGTGAGCACCATCTTCTGTTTGTCAGAATATGGTCGATCTCCGCATGAATCATACCGTTGGTAGACACCCATGTCCAGCGGCGGCTTTCTTTCTTCTGGAAAAACGAGTTTCCATGGAAGAGACGTGCTGCTGACAGGAGTCCTGCGAGACGGTTGCCATTCTCATTTCCTCCTTCTAATCCATAATTTCCGATCCTGTATTCGCTCTCGCTGGCCCTTCCTATTCTAGCGTTGAAGTCTCCGACAAAAAATTTATGATAAGCTTTATCATTGCGGATGACTTCCTCCAACTGATAGTAGAACGCATTTATTTCGTACTCATCAGCTGCGCCGGTTGGTGAGTAGCGGTTGATGATAGTGATCTTCTTATGATGCAACAGTTGAAGACGGAGGGCGGCTATGCGAGGGGAAAGGATCTCGTATCAGTCGACAAAATGGACAATGGCCGGGTGGACGCCAAAGTCTACGTCGCCGACATTTCGTGACGGGACCTTCGCTCCACGGATCACGAAGGTCCCGTTGTTTAGTTGGCGTATGTCGGTCTTTTTGATTTTTGTTTCTTGTAGTGTGATCACATAAAATTTAATGCGATTTGCAGCTGCAAGAAGGACATGAAGATCGGCGTCTGTGGAGAGTGTTCTGGCATTATACGTGTATAGTAAGAAACAATTTCCATGGCGTGTCGTACGTGTGCTTGTCAGATCCGGTTCTAATGACGTCCTGCGCAACCCGAAATTTTTTGGCCTCTCACCGGTCGTCTCACCGGCTGACGTCATAGACGAGAGCACCCAGTGTGCAGGGTACTGAGGCTGACCTATTGCTGGTGGTGCAACTTGGTCCTCCCTGGAGTCCTGACTTAACCTTGCGAGGGCGTATCCAGGTCTTCACCACGATGTGCATCAGAGAGCACTGATGGCCGAGTGGTCTGCCAGACTCAAGGTTTCACTTGCTGCGCGAATGTGGTTGGGCATTCTAGTACTCGTAACGGTGTGGTTGGGCATTCTAGTACTCGTAACGGTAGAATCTATTCACACTAGAATTCTGAGATAACCGGACTAGAACGTTTCCAGTCGGATTACATAGCGTCATAGCGTGCTCTTTTCTCGGACAAGTTCAGTACCCATTTCCAGACCTCGAAGGAGTGAGAGGCTTGGTGAGTCCGAGACGGGATCGAACCAGTACCCTGCTCCTGATAGCTAGCACCACCACCACTGTGCTGTCAGCCTTAAGGTGTGTTCTGATAGCAAGGACTGTGTCCGTGTTGTCTTGTATTTCGGAAAAACTATTTTCATAAAATTAGCAGAAGTATCGAAATCGTTTTTCTTGGGTTGTAGAGCATAAAGTATTATTAAAAAAAAACAGGACAAAACAGTAAAAGTAAATAGAAAGTGATAGCAAACAAAGCAAAGCAGTATTTGAAAACAGATGCAACATCGGTGACATTTAATGAAGGTAAAACTTTAATAAAGCATTTCCAGTTCAACAGCTTTTGGGAGAAGAAATTTGCTCTCTACGTGTTCGCGTTCAGTTCTAGGGAAATGTTGCACATTGCAAGACATTCCGAAGAAACGAACTCTTATAGTTTAAAAAAAACCTTAATAAATGTAAACAGGATAAAAAGGATTGACAAAACACTGGTTGAAGGACACCCATGTGAGCAAGCAGTGTTTCGAAAAGGATTTAGTACGATGGACCACATTCACACGTTAACAAGGCTCATTGAAGTATCGCGAGAGTACAAAAGACCGCTCTGTTTCACTTTCATCGACTTACAGAAGGCCATTGATTGAATTGAGATAGAAGCAGTCATGGAAGACCTTGCTAGCCAAGGAGTCCTTACTCAGTGCGTAAGGATTCTTCGTTAGCTGTAAAAAAAAAATTTCACCACCAAAATCTCACCATTCTACAACGATATTAACGTTGACGTCAAAAGAGGAGTTGGGCAAGGCAATACCATCTCGCCAAAATTATTCACCGCCACCCTCTAGAACGTCACGCGAACATTGGAATGGGATAATATGGGACTGAAAATCGATGGTCGGCAGTTACATCACCTTCGCTTTGCTGATGAGATCGTTCTTATAACACCAGAAATTAGCCAAGCGGAACATATGCTTGCGGATTTTGATGAAGCGTGTGGAAAGATTGGTCTTCGTCCAATTCTCACGAAACCAATGTTTATAAAGAACGGATTGATTTCGTTTGCCCCATTCACCCTGAACGGAACGAATATCTACGAATGCTCCAATTGTGCCTCTCTGGGTCGGGAAATCAATGTGATGAACGACTTAGCTCCAGAGCTGAGCAGAAGGAAACGAGCGGCTTGGGGAGCTTTAAAGAGCATCGACGATGTAGTGAAGAGAACAAAGAACACCCGAATCCGTGCCCCACCTTTTCGACTCAACGGTTCTTCCTCCCCTAACGTATGCGTCAGAAACCTGGTCGCTATGTAAACAGGATGAAAGGTCACTCAGCGTTATCGCACGCGCAGTCGAAAGGACGATGCGGGAGTATCCCGTTTCACACAAGTAAGGGATGGGATCCGAAGCTCCTACCTGCGTCAGCGATCAAAAATCAAAGATGCTGTTCTATACGCCAAACTGTCGAAGATAAGGTGGGGCGGACACGTAATGCGTACGAATGATAACCGATGGACAAGAGCTGTTAGTGCCTGGATTCCTCGGGATGTCAAACGTACTGCAAAAAGGCCACCGACCGCCCGATTGTCGGAGTTCTTAACGAAGAGCCTAGAAAAAAGATATGATGCTCAACGAGTCCCTAAAGTGAGCAGAACGAACTGGGCTACTCTTGCATGCGACTGGGAAAAATGGAGGATTTACTGGCTCCCGCTCGAGTCATTCGACGATCAACGGGAGTACAGGTGATACAGGTGATAAAAAAGAATAAAGCTGTCGGCGTTGATCAATCCCTGAGGGATGCGTCATGCATTCGACTTCATTAAGTATCGTTGGAGGTGATTGAATGCATATCTGGCCTTTACAATGACTCGCGGTGGCCTGCCGATGTATCGAGCCAGTGCTGCTATCCTCCCAGACAAGTCTGGTACCAATTTGCCGACTCCGGAGGGATGGAAGGCTTGGTGGGCCATGGGTGCAGGAATCGATTCCACGTGCGTGTCGCAGGAGCGCCTCCAACCACTGCGCCACACGCGCCCATACAAGTGATACGGATGAATAAATGTAGTAATACAGCATTTTGTTATTATTTTATCGACAATCGCTGACAACGTGGTGGTGCTTGTCACGCCTCTTGCGTTGCCGCTAGAATGGTGCGCAACTGAAAAATCTGGCCTATTACAAATGCGAACCGTTCGATCCACGACATTTCCGCCTTCTGAGTCCATGTGGAGTATGTCCAGTGTTGCTCCAGCTTTGACTACAACGTGTAGAAGACCAAGGTTTCTATGTGTTTTCATATACTGAATGATTTTGTGCTGTTCCGTCGCTCACTACTGAAATGCAAAACGTTCACTTTCTACGTCGTCATTGAGTGGCTGACCATTTTTTTCATTCCAGCTTTAATTTTTAATTTTGGCTTTAATATTATGTCTAGGTCAACTGGTACGAAAACCGAAAGAAGTAATCGTTGGAGAAAAGTCGCATTCCTTGGAGCGACATTGATGCGGTAGCCCGAAGGCGCACTTTTACGGTTAAGTAAGGACTCCAGTGAAGATCGAATTGCAATAGACCAGCCTCAGTGGACCACACACTGGTTGCTCCCGCCAGTGACGTCAGGCGGTGAGACCACCGACGACAGGCCACAAAATTTTAGCTTGCGCAGTACGTCACTGTTTTCGGATTTGATGAACACACGCACGGCACACCCTAGAGATTATTTCTTCCTCTGCGCGTAAAATACCAGGACACTCTTAGAATTCCACCTTTTCGCATTTCTTGAAGCCGCAGATCTTGTAGGATTCGAAATTATTGCCCTGTAAGAAACGAAAAGTAAGAAGACCGGCAAATGCCAACTAAGCAGCGAGACCGTTGTTATTTGTGGAGAAAACGAACAGTCACGAAATGTCGGTGGCGTAGTCTTTGTCACATACTAGTTTACTGAACATCTCGTCCTCTCCTACGAGATCCTTTCCCTTTGCATAGCTGTCTCTCATTTTGAACCAACATGTCTTATGAAGATCGTTATCACCAATTACTTCTCACCCACCAATGCAACTGATGAATACAAATTAGATGCTTCCTACTATCAGTCGGAGAAAGTCATCCGCAATGATAAAGAGCATACTGAATTCGTTGTCGGAAAATTCAATGCCAGAATAGAAAAGGCCAACGAGTGCGAAATTTGGGTTTAGAAAAAGAAGTGAGAATAGGAACCGTCTTACAGGATTATGCCCACTACACCGTTATTCCATGGAAACTCATTCGGCCGTAAGAAAGAATGTCGACGCTGCACATGGTACTAGCCAAACTGTCTGATATATGCGGAGATCAACCACTTCCTCAGAAACAGAAGATGGTGGCTTCTCGACATATCGGTAGCTCCATCCTCAGCTGGACCCAGTCATTGCCTTCTCAGCGCGAAGACTCTGTTCAGCCACAAACTGAAAACGAATTCGTGTCTTCAAAAACGAAAAAAAGTCTAGTTATATATGACGATAGTACTCTGAACAAAATCCTATCTCTACGTGGCTGGCATACTAAAGAACACCCGAATGAAGACTAGAAGCTGCTTGTCGGAAGACATATAAGTTGTGCCAAATTCGCCTCAGTTCCTCAAGGAAGGAGATCAGACGACCGCTCATTATTGCAACTAAATAGTTTCCCAAAGAGATAAAGAAACAGAGACTTTAGCTTTTTATAGCGTGTTTAAAACGGCTAATAATAAATGCCAGTTGCCGAACAATTTAGTAGGAAGATCTACGGGAGGAAGATTGGTCCAGGTAGAAGAACGTGTTAGAAGCAACGAAAAAAAGAACCAATCTGAAAAAATGCAGTCGGAACTTGTATCAGTGCAATGTTTCGCTCTGAAACATAGTCAGCGAAGATGGGATCACAAAGAATTTCCGCTATGCTGTGCAATTAATAACGGAAAGCTGTTACACCAGGTATGTTTATGTTGCCTTTCATTAGCGATGAAGTAAACATAGCTATAAAACGATGCCTAAAAAGGACAGGTCTAAAGGAATCGGTAGCGATAATTTAAATACCACCGAATACTCTTAATCGTCAATTAGTTCGCAACCGCTTGTATGACCGTCTGTATGAAACAACAAATTGCATAATTTGCCCTTCCGGCAGGGACGGTGATTGCATGAGTTCAGGTACGATATACGATCTTTTGCAAGGATTGTGGAGACGAATATATTGGCGAAACGGGCAGACCTTTATGTATCCCCATAAAAGAACACCTAGATGGCAAACGAAAAGCAAGACAAGGCACGCCACTAGGCACGCATAGGATACAAAAGCATAGCGGAAACGATTTTGAAGTTAAAGTCAATATCCTCGCACAGGAAACTAAGACACCAACGCGCAATCTCTTAGAGGCTTTTTGGATGAATGCCAAAAATCGCGCAGTGAATAGCAGGGTGGAATGCCCAGAGGTTACACGCGACCTGGCCCCGTATCTTTGGATCAATTTCTGATGTGGGATGGCTCAATCATCAACCATATGCGGCGACTATAATCAGCTGTTCTTACCTTCTTCATTGGAAGTCATGTAAAAAAGCGGTGGGTTTTTCGAGCTGTTGATCATGTAATTGTCATAGAGTTTTTCGTCTATTTGTAAGTGTTAATGAAGTGTTTGGCCTAATAAATTGTAAATCAGTATACCCTTCCAGGCTCTGAAGAAGGCAATACTGCCGAAACGTCAGCTACTGTTGTATTGTATTGTGTGTTTTTCTATGGAAGTAAATGTATGCTGTATAACAACTTCGCGATTATTGAACAAGAAAACAACGTATTCATGTTCCAGTGCCGAGGTTAGTAGAAAGTCGATCCTGGGAACTATCACACCAATATTTTCGCTTCACAATCACCGTGTCGAAACCCGAAATTTCCTCTAGTTAAAAAACCGCCCAGGATTCCACCCTCCAAAGTTCGGGCTGTTGAATAAAGCATGAAGAGAGGCACAACTCCAGATCTCGACAATGTCACTGCCAAAGGCACGCCTCCGTAGTGGGTGTCCAGGGTGGATGTTCGGTTGACGATGGCGTGAGCTTATTCTTATCGTAAACATGGCTTGTGCATTTTGAGTAACAATTGCAATTAATTGCCCATTTCTACAGAAACTCGCTGTTATAAGGCGTCGAAAAATCTTAGCAATTTTTCATTTAGTTCCAGTGTTTCGCTATGCCTCCCAACGGCTCACAGCCTCATCGTGACTAGGAGGTGTTCCTGGGTGTCGGGCTGCGATATACAGCGGAAGGATTCGTCCTTCCTGCAAGGTCTACCAAGCTGAGAAGGTGTCCGGCGTTTCCATCACGAAGGCTAGCTAAGAGTAAACCAATACCAGGATCCGCCACCGTCCTGGTGTCAAAGTCGCATGGTGAAAATCTCCGTCTGATCCACAAGGGCTGCGACTGCCTGTGGCGGTGACGACCTGAGGCAGAGTTTCAGGTGTTTGGTGTTCAAGTTTCAGGTGTTGAGTGGTAAACGTTTTTGCAAAAGATGTGAATATTTTGCAGCGGAATAAAAACTACTAATTATAACTGAATTGCCCAGCCATCTATTTACAGAAGTTCTCATTTAGCCAGCACATACAGAGTTCAAGTGCTTTTCCGTTCATTCTGTTAAATAGAAAGTCAGTGCAATAATCTTTGAAGGAAACGTTTTCAGTAGTGTCGTCATGATCGTTTAGGAAACGATATAAACTATTTGTTCTCACCAGTATTAACGTATATAAGCTCTCTTTAGAATTGATCTGGAACGGTTATAACTCCCTTCGTTCTATTAATAACAAAACATGAAGTTGATATAAAGCACTTACTGTGGCTAAAGTTTTGGCGCCTTTGCCGTCGTCGAAGCCACCGTGATTCAGTAATTATTCGAAGATGTGGAAAAAAAGTTTCGTTCCCGTTGCATAAAAATTAATTTTTATGAAAATGCCAAAGTGTTTTTAAAAAGAACAGCTGGAAGAAAATAATATCTCTCCAATTTTTCTAACATTCGAGCGTCAAACCCTAAGGGTGTGCTTACAATTGGAAGTAGAAACAGGCATTTTCCCAGATAATTTAATTCGATTGGATGCAGGTGGTGTAGAGAACTTGAGTGGTTCCGTCATATTTCACGGTCTGTCTGTAAATTCTTTTCCTAGTCTTACTGTTATTCATCTTATCTTTTAAAACGACATTTAGAAGGACATGACACTGAAGACAATCTCGGTTGGATTTTTAAACGTGCTCTGTTGAATAATTTTATCTAGATAAGTCGTCCTCACAAGATTTGTTACGTCCTAACTCTTTACTTGTTTCGTTGACTTTTAACCACAATTCGGACGAGAAGTGGGATTACTGCTATGCTTATCTATCTGCTGCGATCCTCACCGCTCATTGATGGAATGAGTGCTGCTCGAGCTTAGTCTCCCGTAGAGTTCGCTCGTCTTTGGAACAACTAGCCGCTGGCCATTATGAATAGGGGTGAATGTTTTATTACAGAATCAATATATGATAAACTAGCTTAAAAACGCCAAAATCATTTCATTTTTTCCAACTCATACGTTGTTTCCCAATGAACATGTACCGCGTTCGTTAACACTTTGCTTTAATGAACGTAATGGTTATGTATGCTTATAGGAATATAGTAGTCATCGAGAGATATTAGTAGGATTTGCACGTCTATTTGTGATCTGAAACCTATAATAGACTCATCCTTATTACTGAGCACTTTAGTGATATCACGGAGAAAAGGAAACCAGGATATCTCCTGTTTTATGAAGCTACTCTTGATTTACAAATCGAGCGCAAAGTAATCAACGATCAGTTGATCAGTTGGGGCTGAAACTTCTACGGCTCATCGAAGAACCGGATAGCCTGCTTGTGCCTACTTTATCGTCAAAAACAGCAGACATAAAGACGATATTTCCGTGGCCACAGCGAACCAAACTACCAATCTTTTTCGAGTTGGCAAGCTGGTATCAGAGTTATCTGGGAAAAGAAATTACTGACTTAATCCATCCGTAAACCACCAAAAGTTGCTGCATTCGTAAAATCTGCATTCAGTCATCTCTGCGATGCTTTCAATGCAGTAGAGTACATTGCTGCATCCATAAGAGAGGAGACACCTGCACCAAATTGTTTACAGGTTTAGAAGAGATGAATACACGTCCGCGGAATCGCTTACAGGTTTATCTTCAGTAGTAAATAGTTCCTTTAACTGAGCTCGTTTGTCGAAAACGTAAGAATGATGGCGACTTTGCGAGCAGCTTTTCCGATCAGTCGATGATTAGCGGAACAGCGAGTGATAGAGCAGCCAGAAGGCAAACCTTTGGTTATCGCTAGTATTCCTTATATAATTATCACAACCGTTCTCGGGACACGAGTGGTTTTACAACCCCAGCAACGTTCCTCAAACTATTTTTACGACCTTGTTAGATTTTCCGCATTATAACGGACAATAATCCAAACTACAGAGTTATTATTTCGCGTTATCTGCAAATTTTAGTTTTTCTATGAATTCAGTTGAGGAGCTCTCGCAAATTTTCGTTCCTGCACAGCCGGAAACTATTGGTAGTGATCACCAATCTATTTGACTAGTCATGCTATGCATAAGACCTCACCTTTTTAGATACTTCGGAAGAATGGGTCGAACATGAACTATCCTAACTTGTCCTCGCATGCTGAATGCTGTACAAATCGCCTCAGCTAAACGTTTACTGAGAACAGCCATAAAATTCTGTACGAGACGAGAGCATGGAATCGACATAATATTACAAACAAAAACATGTAAGCACAACTCTTTCTGTTTTCTTTTTGGTTTCTTTTCGTTTACACTTGTTTGAGTTGTTACAGCAGAAACGAATAAACAATGACAACGATTACGTGAAAAATTTCTTTCGTATATACAACACAGATCAGCTTCAGTTCTTTAAAATCTGCGTTCATTTGACAGTGCTCGGATTAGCCAACACTTGGTTTGTTTTTAAAATCATACGAGGTATTATAATACTTACATATTATAAAACTTCTATTCGGTTAACATCTCGGCCACATCGCCTTCTTCAGTGCGTTCGTCGGTGACACGACGATGGCATTGAGTGGCGACAGCTAGAGTGGAAAACTGCAAAAATGATGCAACCTCACACATGATCTCCTTTTATACAAGGCGATCTTTACTGGTTAGTAGCTGTCGATTATTTCTTTTTCTGAAAACAACCCATCCTGCGGCATTCGGAACCATAGTAATTTGTAAACACTGATAAATTAGGGATAAGGCTATCGGCGTTGATTTTCCACCAGCATAGTACTGCCACTGTCATGTCGTGGTCAGCCATATTCCTGGAAATGCCGGTAATTACAGAGATATGACGTGGTGATGATTAGCAGAGGAGCTAACAGCGTATTGCCAGCGGATTTACGCAGATTTCCCTCACTGAAGGGTTCCAAAGAAAATGCAGTTGAGCGTATATTGAAAACGTCAAGAACACATGCCAGGGAATTCGAATCCGGTACATTGTCAAAAGATATAAAATTTACTTGTTTCGGTGGAATCCAACGTAAATGATGGACACTTATAGCACTAAGGAGAGGTCTTAATAATATCCCTATTGCCCTCAACACAAGGAACATCCGCAATGCTGAGCCGCTCAACACCCAGATGCGATGAGCAGAGAAGGCTGCTGGTCAACAATTTGTGCAGCGCTATACATTGTAATGCATTTTAGGTGGAGAATACAGTAGTGAAGGTGGAAGACCATGGTTAATGATATCCAAAAGACTGACTATTAATTGATGCCAATATGCCCGACTATGGAAACGACTAGATTTTCAGCTCATCCTACCCTCTGAAGGGCGGGTGTGGAGCAGTGGTTGGAGGCGCCACTGCGGCACCCACGTGGAATCGATTTTTGCGCCCATGGCCCACCAAGCTTTCCATCCCTCCGGGATCTGCAAATTGGTACCAGACTTGTCTGGGAGGATAGCAGCACTGGCTCGATACATCGGCAAACCACCACGAGTCATTGTAAAGGCCAGATATGCATTCAATCACCTCCAACGATACTTAATGAAGTCGAATGCATGGCGCATCCCTCAGGGATTGATCAACGCCGAGAGCTTTATCCTTTAGTTTTTTTTTTATCCTACTCTCTGAGTAGTGCACCTTCCCGAACAACTGTGCAGCAAGTGTTGAACTGTTCTGAATCGCTCCGTGTTTGGTACTTGTTTCACCACGTCGCAGTTGGGCCATGTATCTGTCGCCGGTCGATACGTTATAAAAGAATTGAGTCACAGGCGTCCAACCAGACACAAGGTGCAACCCATACAGTCGATGTTAAAATAGTGGCTACCTGATCACCACTTTATGCCACTACATTTTTTGTTCCTTCTTCACCATTTCCAGCAAAGAAGATGACTTTAGATGACTGAGTAAAACATGTTGTAGTTGTGTGCTACAAGTGAGGTAGGCTCGTTGTGTAAGCAACGAAACAAGTAAGCTCACAAAATGAAATCTCAGCATTTCGGCGTAGGTGTGCATAGCATAACATCGACTTCATGCGGCTTTGCTCGAGCAGTGCATGTCTAGTCCACTCGTGCTCAAACATCGTGCGAAATCAGATACATCACTTACAATTTGGGTGTCTAAAGTAGCCTGATATGACTTTGTTAAGCGTACAAAATGTAAGATAAACAGACAGTAAGTCAATGCCGATGAGAAAGCAGAAATTGAGTTTTTAAGGCTCATCACAAAACTTCTATGCAACTCACTATTTCACTAAAAAAAGAGACTCTTTGATGACAAAGAGACAACTAAAACGAGTGGAACAAAGACCTATTCTAAGATAAAAATCTACTGTTTATTTAAACTTTAATGCAAGGCAATCATACATTTTCATCGAAGCGAGAACACAGAAGGAATTTGAGAAAGGTTTCCATCACTTATGACCCACACATGAGATGGGACCCAGTGAATCTGCGCTTAAGCTTATTTTTAACGCTTGAAGCAGTCGTTCCAAATTCCGGTTGATCATGTGATGTCATTAAAATTTTCATGTACTTAATAGATTGGACATGAAGCTTTTTCTTAAAAACATGCGATAAGTTCTTCGAGACTGAAGCAGTGGAGGAGATGAGGACTTTGCGCACTTTGGAAAGAGATTCGGCTCTCTCAGCTAGAGACTCTAAACAATTTGAGAAAACTGTTTTTTCACACGTTTTTCCTAGTTTGAAACTCATTTGGAACTGAAATCTCCAAATAACTGGAAGCGATGTTTAGCTTTTCGAAAATCGGTACGACGAACTATTAATGTCACAGTAACTCACTCGGACATGGATACTTGGACAGGCCGTCGTCACTGGTTATGAGAGCCCCTACACGATATAGGCAACTATCGCCCAATCTGCTTCGATACTCAGCGTTATCTGCTTGTTGTCTGTCGTCTACAAACTTTCCACTCAAGTTATCTTAAACAGGATTGACAGAACACTGTACGAAGGAAGCCATGTGAGCAAGCAGGGTTTCGAATGGAATAATATGGGAGTGGAAATCGATGGTCGGCAGTAACATCACCTTTGCTTTGCTGATGACATCGTCCTTATAACACTAGATATTAGCCAAGCGGAACGTATGCTTGCCGACTTTGATAAAGCGTGTGGAAAGATTGGTCTTCGACTAAATCTAAAGAAAACGATGTTCATGAAGAACAGATTGGTTTCCTTTGCCCCATTCACGCCCAACGGAACGAATATCTCCGAATGATCCAGTTGTGCCTCTCTAGGTCGGGAAATCAATATGATGAACGACTTAGCTCCAGAGCTGAGCAGAAGGAAACGAGCGGCTTGGGGAGCTTTAAAGAGCATCGACGATGTAGTGAAGAGAACAAAGAACACCCGACTCCGTGCTCCACCTTTTCGACTCAACGGTTCTTCCTGCCCTAACATATGCGTCAGAAACCTGGTCGTTACGTAAACAGGATGAAAGGTCACTCAGCGTTATCGAACGCACAGTCGAAAGGACGATGCTAGGAGCATCCCGTTTCACACAAGTAAAGGATGGGATCCGATTGTGCACTGTGCATGCCAGCCTATCTACATTCATAAGAATTCGATATCATTATATATATATATATAATGCAATATGCTGTTCGCAAATTACTGCGAAATTTTCGGCTGTACCGGTTTTCAAAGTAGTACTTCTTAGCCGAGAATAAAATTCAATGAATAAAAGTAAAAACTTGCAGAAACCACACATTTTTGCCACTAGAAACAAGTTTATTTACAACGGTTGCAAAAAAAACCCTGCACTTCTAGTGGAGAGGTGTCCTCGAAAGCAGTTTCGCCTAGGCTTTGTTTCTGAGTGAGAAAGAGATCGGTGGTTTTGCAGATGAAACGCTGCCAACATCTAAAAACGTCGGTTTCTTTCCTTTTTATTTAGCCCTCGTGGAAATCCACTTGTTGAGCTTTCCCAGCTTCAAAACCTTTTTCAGTCGCTATAAAAATTGTTAGGATGTTCACATCTTGTTCTTTCGCCTCTTTTCCAAATGTAGTGTGGTCATTTCCTCTTAACAGTTTTTTTCCATTCATCGTACTCAATAGCAGAATCACGTCCGGCACCTCTTTTACCTCAATGGGCGACTTCGACATAACGAAATTTCTTAAACTACTTTACACTATGTGTTGGTTAACACTTTCTTCGCCCCATATCTCACCAACTGGGCGACATCGGAGGTTGAATTCGTGGAAGTGGATTGAGCTAGTGATGACAAGGTCATTTTAATTATAATGTTTTCCACTAATAGGCCTGAGCAACGAATTTCGTAGAGGGAGCTTCCAGATGAAAGATAAGTGGTGTTGATTTTCATGATGACCGCAGGCTGTCTAGCATACGCTGCAATCCAGTCCGTAATTCTCAGCATGGAATACTTCGGACGCTCGGCTACGTCCCATTTCTCCACCTTCACCCGTGAAGGTGCGTAGGAAATCTATTTCTATTCACCATAGTCTGCTGCTGTTTCATGAACGATGGGCGCTTGTACTGCTGACCCTTCCGAGTCACTCCAAAATTCGATTTGCGGCTCTCAAGGTCAGATTGCTCGCTTTTGCGTCACTCTTCACGCGCCCACTGCCTCCAGTGAACGGTTCAGTGAGTAACAGTCTGCAACCGTCGGCGATGAGGATGCCAGACCGTGCAGTGTGATGAATCCCCCTCCCAGCACTGCACCGCAGCCCGACACCCACGAACATCTCGCAATCACTATGAAGAGGTAAACCGTTGCGAAGGTGTCGTAATTAGTGGTTGGATTTAAAAATTACAGCAATAAACTAAACAAAAGATGCAAAACACTTGCAACTAATAACACTGATGTGATTGAATAAAAGGGTCATATAGATAATAGTATCATCCATGCTGTGTGCTGTGCATGCGACTAGATCGACAGGGCAATCGCTTCTGCAGTGGTGAGCTATGTGAATCTCAACAGCCCAAATACCTCTTTCTGCTTTGTATTTCCTGAAAATTTGCTGGTTGAGCAAGGCTTTTTCTCCTTGAGGTCTGGAATACCGTAATGGGACTTTTCCAGGTTGTTTACACTTGTCAGTTTATGATTGGTGGATTCGAAAAGATGGGCACGCATTCGGCGGATCCTTGTTCTCCTCACCATATACCCGGTGCTTTTTCGAAAGCTTCTCAGGCCACTCACTTCGCTAGACAGACATGCAAAATAAAACAAATAAGCGAATAAGATGCGATTGGCGCTTTATCAGAGGAAATGTCTTGTTTCCTATGATGTCACTAAAATATTCAGCAATAAAGATGAGTCTATTATGGGTTTCAGACCACAAATAGACATGATAATCCTGGTAATAGTCTCTCGATGACTATCATATTCTTAAAACAATATGTAAGCCTTGTGTCCTTTAAAGCAAAGTGGTGCTAACGAACGCGGTACATGTTTATTGTGAAATAACGTATCACCGTGGACCATCGTGTAGGATCATCTGCTCCTGGGAAGTTGTAGACACTGAAACGATGGTCGAATAAGTAATTGATAACAACTTCGTGTTAGTTTATCAATGAATTAAAATTCTTTTGTAGAGCTATGGGTTGCTACAAATGAGAATATTTCTCAGAGTTCGGTGAACTCAATCAGCTACGCACTACTTCGGTTTCATCCAATTCTACGAGCTTTATCATAAATTCTGACTACACGAAAGAGAAAATCGTGCAGAGCAGTCCACAGTTTTAACCGAAACTTCTTTGTTAGTAAGTGGAAGCCGCTTAATGAGACAATATCATGGAAGATGTTCAGCAATAGCAATGAACGGGATTACTGTAAAATCTGAGTGAACAGCGGGCCTATGAAGTACGGAACACAACGTGACTAGGAATTGTTAGATGCATGGAATTTCACTATTCAATCGAAATTCGCTCACTGCAATTACCAGGGGCATTCTCATTAGTAGGTGCAGCGAGGCACTCTAGCTGCTTTCACTAAGACGTAGCACTTTCAACTAAAGAAATGTGAGGATTTTCCTTGTTATTGAAGTTTGACAAAAAATTAGGAACGAATAAATAAAGGATAAAGGATAAAGCTGTCGGCGTTGATCAATCTCTGAGGGATGCTCCTTGCATTCGACTTTTTAAAGTATCGTTGGAGATGATTAAATGCATATCTGGCCTTTACAATGACTTGCGGTGGCCTGCCGATGTATCGAGCCAGTGCTGCTATCCTTCCAGACGAGTCTGGTACCAATTTGCCAACCCCGGCGGGATGGAAGGCTTGGTGGGCCATGGGCGCAGGAATCGATTCCACGTGCGTGTCGCAGTAGCGCCTCCAACCACTGCGCCACACGCGCCCTAACGAACAAATAATACACTGAATATGTGATTGACAACGATTCAAATTACATTTGAGCGCTTTGAAAAGAGATAACGAAAACAAGGAATTAAAGAACAATTTTCAAACCAGCCGTCATTTAAACTCGGCAGTGAAGTAATCAATATATTTTTAGATTTTTAAGCTTGCACAAAGTTGGTGAATATTTGTAGTTCAGCTAACGTTTCGATGTCTTCAACTTCATCAGAGCCGATGAACGGTTTCGGCGGTCCACAGTTGTTCGTAATCTCGATGTGGCGTCTTCGTTGTCGTACCGAAACGGGATTTTATAAATGATTTGACGTGAAAGAGTTGAAGTTCGCTATATTCCGAGTATACAAACGTTGTTTATGGGCTGAACATAAATTTGGATGAGAAAGAGAAAATAACATCGCAGATATGACCTAATCATAATACGGGATAGAGGAACAGTAAAAGGTATGACATTGTTGAAAGAGACGCCCGAGATGACTGCTAATCGAATGGGAAAAATGGAAGCCGAAGCATTTTAAAAAGCTGTAAAAGAAACATCACTACATAAAAGTGACAACGAAATATTTAAATAATTGCAAGGCATGAAACGGAATGAAAAATAGACCAGGCTTCTCCACTGCTCACACGAACCACACTCCGATCACAGGCTGCACAAGGAGTTTACAAAGTTCCCATTCATCTTTTTGGCGAACCAGCATTGTTGATCATTGTATTATTTAGGTTGAGCGCTCTGATAAACAAATTTTTTATGTGAGTGCTTCCATCTCTACTTCGAAAAAGGACTACGCAGAGGTGCTTGCAGAGTTCCGCAGTTGAGGTTGGCTTGTGCTTTCGCTGGAATATGACGTGGACCTTAATACCGCATGAAATCGTACCTCTTAACTTATGCACTTTACAAAAATATGCGCAATCACCTCAATTCAGAAAATGGGTCGAATCGATGCACTGAATGCAATCCACATACATGCTCGTATTTAATTAAGCACGTATTACTATGACTACGCGAATTTTGCGATACGCTACGTTGTGGAGTAAAGCGGCGGAGCTCTAACCTTGAATTAATCTGTGCAACAGAGCAAGTAAATGTCGGTTTTCCTCTTCACTATATCCAATGACGTCCACATGGTAATATGCAACGTGTGACCTCATAGCTAACACGGCAGAGATTCCTAATCTTAAGAATGTCAATTTCCGCTAGTGATAAAAGTGAAAGTAATTAATGCATTACCTTGCCACAATATTACTTCGACGTTCCGTCAAAAAACGGTAAATATTTCTGACGTCCGCTAGAATTTAAAGTTGTCATGTAAATATTAGCTATTATGGTAAAGAATATAATGAACGACAAAGCTCTCAGCGTGGATCTCTGGTGGATAAGCCATGCGTCCGACTTCATTAAACACCGTTTGGAGGTGATTGACGGTGGCCTTCCGATGTATCCAAACAGTGCGGCTATCCTCCCATCTGGCACCAATTTGCCGACTCCAGAGGGATGATAGGCTTGGTGGATGGGGGTTCAGATACCGATGGCACATGTCTGCTAGCGCTTACATAATTAAATAATTAATTTAATTAAATTACATCCATTAAGAATGAATCCACGGAAAGAAGAAAACTTTTAAACTACGTGAGCTGGACTTTTCCAGAATGGTTGTGCCCACTGGAATCAGCAATCTCGGCAGCGATAACCGATTTTATTCCTCTGGATGCTGATGACGGGTGGATTAACGATCTTTTCACATAAATCAGTGTTCTAAGATGAAATTAAATAATAAGGAAAAACAGCGCAAGTGGAGATAATGCATTTGCTGATTATCTTCGTCCGTCCCAGCCCTTCACTTCTTGGGTACCGCTTTGTGAAATTCTAACTGAAAAAAAACCCCTGGTGACTAACTTACATCACACGTTGTACATTGCCATTTCACATTGAAATTGTTGCATTTGTTACATGTATAACTCACATCCTTGTTTCCATCCGACTCGTTCAAAGCAAAACATGATACTAAAGTTGAAACTCTAAACAGAAAACAAGAAATAAACAATCTTTTAAAAGGCAAAAGATTTCATCGAAAAAATCGATCACACTTGTAGGATCTCGATAGATGTCACGGTTGGTGCTGGTGTACGGATTTTCAATAACGCTGTTCCTCCATGCATTACAAATCAAGCTAATAGCTCGTTTTAAGCTGCAGCACTGCTCGTATCTCAAACGCTTTCAATGTCCGTCTTCAGAGACGATAACGTTGTCAAAAGTATTCACACATAAAGCCCAAATATTTTGTGTTTTCTTGATCATCACTTACCGTGATTTCCTCAATGAGCTTAACTCCCACTGCCTGTCACGTGCTCTTGTCGAAAACGTGTTCCGGTCTTCCTTCGTTTCTGAAGCCATAAGTGGATCGATCCGTGTGGCAAGCCGAATAGTGAAGAACACCTAAGGAGCACTGGGTTCTATGTAAGACCAGCATACGATGGTCCAGACTCCTCTTTAAAAACCTAAAGAGTCGGCTTCTTAACAGACAGATTATTTGGTTTCGTTTGAAAATCGTTCACTAGGCTTTCATTAGGACTACAGAATATCACTGGATAATGAAAACAGAGCTATAAAAAATACGTGTAGGCGCTGCAGAGCGGAAACTCGCCAAAAGAACAGATACAAAAAAAAAACGTTCTAACACTCTTCTATCAGCTCAATAACTGATGTTTATAAGCACCATGATAAATCGAAAATCGGCCTTACAAATTATGTAGGAACCGTTATTCTTAAAGATGAAGCAGAAATTATGAAATACTTGGCCAAAATTTACCATAAATCGAAATGAATAATCTTTGTACAAAGCCTTGGCATCACAAAAACTGAAAATCAAAGACCCACGACCTATATAAACAAATTAACACAAACCTCTTTATGCTCACAAAACAGCGAATACAGCTTATCTACCACTTCATTACAAGCACCGCCCTTGTTTCTTTTTATTAATACCAGAGTTCTCCAGGTTTTCCTTTCTGTTTCTTGATCTGCAAAAAAAAATTTAAAACAATAACACCTCTACCCTCACATTATTTTTAGTTCTCCCTAAATCACTACACATCAACCACGTATTACTTCAACTAGAATAATCGATCTTACATTCAAATAAAAAACTAGGAAGTAAAGAAGAATAACCAAAGCCCTTCCATTGCGCGCACTTCTTTTTTAATCCACTATCACCCCACTGAAACATGCCACCATTTTCTTCGTCTACCTCAGCATCTTCTTTACGTCTCTGAGCTTCCGCATTATCAGCCTTACTAGCAGTACAATATCAACATCCGGAAGCACGTAGAAACTTTCTCAAATCACGACACACTAAGCAAACCATGTACGGTCTTCGATTAAATATGGCCAGAAATCTCCTTAAAAAATGGTGAACTCATCGGTGTGGTAAAATTGTCGTCATGTGCCTTAAAAGAATCTTAGAACGAAAACGGTGACGTTAACATATCTCCATTTGAACTCTAATTTAAGCTCATTTGCTTGTTAATTCCCTAGAACTCGACCGTCGTTTTCTCAGCTACACCGTTTTGTAATACTCTTTTTTTCGCCAATCCTTAAAAACAATGACTTGATTAAATGTATAATTTGTTGTTAAAAAATAAAAAAGCTCTCGGCGTTGATCAATCCCTGAGGGATGCGCCATGCATTCGACTTCATTAGGCATCGTTGGAGGTGATTGAATACATATCTGGCCTTTACAATGACTCGCGGTGGCCTGCCGATGTATCGAGTCAGTGCTGCTATCCTCCCAGACAAGTCTGATACCAATTTGCCGATCCCGGAGGGATGGAAGGCTTGGTGGGCCATGGGCGCATTTCACGTGCGCGCCGCAGTGGCGCTTCCAACCACTGCGCCACACGCGCCCTTTAATTTGTTGTTAGAGAAGAAAATTGCAGCAAGCATTGTGAATTATCCGTAAACTCTTTCGTTTGAGGATCCTATGCTGAATTGGGTGGCGATGAATGACATAATCACCATCGACAAAAATGGACATGCATAAGTACGGGATATAGTGCGACCAAAGCGTTTCGCATAGTTAAAGATACCAAGCAATATCGACATTTATGACTTCGTTGCCCAAACTGATTGTAAAAAAAGAAAACTTTCGATAAAACTCAATGGAGATATCCCAGCGAGATTTCGTGATGAAAATCAGTTCTGAGTTCTCTTGGTTGAAAGAAATTCACGAAGTCCAAATAATATTCGTAAACATGCCTGAAACAACTACTGTTTTAAGAAAGCAGTTCTCTTAAATTTAATTCTTAACGTTCGTCTCATTTTTTTCCAATTCACTGCACAAGTATGTATAGCACGCCAATATGCAGCGACCTGCCTTGCGTTTGGCTCCACACAGTTAATTCCGTACTCTTGAACATAAACACCGAAGCAGCACACTTATACGCCATTTATATTCTCAGAAGAAATAAAAGCAACCTTCGTTCCGTATCAGAGACGGCCCAGAAATCCCTGTACGCCATACCTAAACGCTAAGAGTTGAAAACTAGTTGGCAATTTTAAAGAACATACTAATAGTTTCCCACGGATCTCCCTCATATGAGCGATCTCGAGCCGGTTAGTCGCGAGGCTACGTGGCGCGTCCCGAAGTGGCGGATAGTGGATTAATCGCGGACCAAAAGAGACCTTTGCTTCCCTGAGACGAAGGTGAATCCAGGGGATGGACCCCCTGTTTCTGCTGCGCCGATTTGGCACATACTTTCTGCATTTGCTAGGGGTATTCACGCATGCGTGTGTGGGTGCGTTCACGCTTCATGCGAATTGTATTCTACGAGTCAATTCGGCCAAAAGCCTGCAATCAAGTGACAGGAAACTATATGGGAGGCGGTTAGGAGTCGCCTTCAACAAATAAGCTCCCTGTCCACTCCGGGAGAGCCTGGCAAGCTACCTGTGAGTATAACCAGCCCCCACGTTCAGAGCCCAGCAAGTTGTACGTGGATATCAAATATGCTAAACACAGTAAAAAAAAACGAGCCTCATTCCCATGACCCAGAAAGAGCCCCCAATTTCGCAGCGCTGGGTAGGACGAGTACGGAGAGGCTGCTAAAATCTCAGAGCCAATGGAAGCTGAATGGATCACGAAGAACTACGGTGACGATCTTTACCTATAATGCACGTACACTTGCATCCCAGTCCTAGATAGAAGACTTGCTCATGCAAGCAAGAATGATGAGAGACGACGCCAACCATTCAACGCTGTCTATGACACTGGAGAAGAACTGTGGAACATGCGACAGTAGAGGCGTAGGCGGTGTCAGTGTTCTTGTCAACACGAGTTTGTCCATGAACATCGATTCATTCGAAATGCTCACAACCCGAATCGGACGTTTACGATCAGAAAGATGTGGATCAACACCGGCTTTGACAGTCTTCGTCGTTTAGGCGCCAACATCAAACTATGACGAAGAAGAAGTCGAAGAGTTCGACAGGGACTTGGAGAGGTCCTACAGAGAAGACCATGCATTTTTCAAGGTCATCATTGGAGATTTCAAAGCAAAGATCGGACCAAGAAGATCGTCTGAGGAACGTCACATTGGGACCCACGGTTTAGAATGGAACGAGCAGAGTGAGCGGCTCTCTGAGTTTATCATGGCGACCACGACCATCCATGGTAACTCGCAATTCCAGAAGCCTCACCGTCAACCATGGACGTGGGAATCTCCCAATGGAGAATACCATAACGAAATAGACCACATCATAGTAAATAGGAAGTTTTGCCTAACCGATGTCGCTGTTGTCCCAAAATTTTACACGGGATAAGACCACCGTCTCCTTCGTGCAAGATTTTATTTTTCGCGGAAAGGAGAAAAAGCCGCTAATTTCGAAAACCGAAGTCCCAGAACCACCATAAACTGGGACTTATTCAACTCAATAGTCGGCTGTTGGGAAGATGCCGTTGTCGACAACATCGGCGAGGAATACGATCGGCTGGTTCATTGAACATCTTCACGTTAGTGCCATGAAGGCTGAGAGCCCGAAGATCACCAAGAGACGTCTGTCTCAAGAAACTCTCGAGGTAATACACCAGCGTGGAATCGCACAAGCTGCAGGCAACCGCAAACTAACGTCCGAGCTTGCGAAACAGTGCAGACAGGCGATAAAAGTAGATCTTGAAGAGCGAAGAGCAGCAGTAATGGTCGAAGCTGCAGAGGCTGGGAAAAGCATTCGCCAAGCCCGCCGAAGTTTCGCCAATTACAAGAACAAGATGATTGCACTCCGACGCTCAGACGGAACAATAACAGCGTCCAGAAAGGCAGTGGAGAAAATCGTCTACGATTACTACTCAGATCTCTTCGATAGCCACGTCCACTTCCCGTCTTATGAAATAAAAGAGGATGGATTTGTTGTACAACCGGTTCTCCCTTTCGAAATCCGACACGCCATTTCGTCGGCGAAAAATCGAACAGCACCAGGTCCGGACGGGATAAGATCAGAACATCTTAAGAACCTTTCGCCAGTCCTCGCAAGCACACTGGCTCGGCTATTCTCACGCTACCTGCCTGAATGCAAGATCCCTACTCAGTGGAAGAACGTTGACGTCAAAAGAGGAGTTAGGCAGGGCGATACAATCTCGCCCAAATTATTTACAGCCACCTTCCAGAACGTCATGCGAACATTGGAATGGGATAATATGGGAGTGAAAATCGATGGTCGGCAGTTACATCTCCTTCGCTTTGCTGTGATGTCGTCCTTATAACACCATACATTAGCCAAGCGGAACGTACGCTTGCCGACTTTGATAAAGCGTGTAGAACGATTGGTCTTCTACTAAATCTCACAAAAACGATGTTTATGAGAAATGGATTGGTTTCGTATGCTCCATTTACGCTCAACGAAACTAATATCTCTGAATGCTCCAGTTATGTCTATCTAGATCGGAAAATCAATATGGTGAACGCTTAGGTCCAGAGATGAGCAGAAGGAAACGAGCGGCTTGGGGAGCTTTCAAAAGCATCGAGGATGTAGTGAAGAGAACAAAGAACACCTGACTCCATGCCCACCTTTTCGACTCGATGGTTCTTCCTGCCCTGACGTATGCGTCAGAAATCTGGTCACTACGTAAGCAGAATGAAAGATCACTCAGCGTTATCGAACGCGCAGTCGAAAGGACGATGCTAGGAGTATCCCGTTTCACACAAGTGAGGGATGGGACCCGATTGTAATACTCTTCCTGTTACAATAAGAGCGCTACAATTCAATGAAATAAAAGTGTCCTAGAATGGTTGATAAAATGGTAAAATTGTTGCAAGTTCAATATTTTACGCCTGTAATCTACACATTGGGGAAAACGTTGGGCACAGCAGAGCTTTTCCACTCAGGGATGTTATTCCCAACACCATTTTCGTTAATTAGCTGTTTCAATTTTTGAACAACAAAGAACCACTTCCTCCAAATTCAATAATCTGATCCCCTGCAATGGTCCATGAGCTCGTCATAAACTCTTTGCCAACCTTCGGTGTCCAGTGGGTGCACATGACCATGCAATATCAGGATTTGCAAAATCTCCGATGTACAAGAAAGGACTAATGCTTGTAGTGAGCATTTGGAAACCTTGTGGCACACGTGTTTCGAGTCGACGTCGAAAAATATTGATAAATAAGAGATGTTTGTCGGCGAAATAAATGAAAAGCCTGATGAGTCCTGCACTTGACACTCGAATGGCCCGTCATCACTCCTTGTGCAGGCTCCAACATAATCTCCATTTTTGGAGAATTGCTGGTTAAGCCATTGTGGTTACCTGGAATCTCGTGGTTAGCCTGGCCAAAGTCTGGCCCAGGTCTACACCACCAAAAGCAGGCGCAGCCCTCGTGGATCAGAGGGAGATTTGCCGCCATCGAGTAGTTCGATACCAGGGCGGTGGTGGGTCCTGGTATTGGTTTACTCTTAGCTGTGCTTTCTGATAAAAACGCTGGACTCTTTTGCAGCAGCTTAGGAGATCTTGCAGGTGGAGAGGGTGAATTCCCCGCTGTGCACAGCAGGCTGACAGCCAGGACCCCTTCCCAGCCACGATGAGGCGGATAAACTATTGGGAGGTGAGTCCGACACTATTCTTTCTAGTATTGGTTATTCAAAGGTCAAAAAATTATTTCATGAATTCCATGCACATGCAGCTTAACGGAAAGCCAAAAAAAGATGTGCCGTTTTCGCAATTCACTAGATTGTTAGCTAACTCAAACATCACACTTCAACTTTTCGAGCATTACTGATGACGTCACGAATTCGTCGCTCCTTGATGGCGATCGGTTACAGTGATGGAGGTATCACCTTAACTGGAATCTCAACAAGACGATCACAAACATCATGATTGTTGTGCTTATGCCATTCCTTGAATAAAATAGATCGGTAAGTAACGGGCTGGCGTAACGTGGTGGTTGGAGGTGCCTTGCAATACATATAAGACCTATACCCATGCCCACTACAGGCTCACCAAGCCCTCCATCTTTCCGGGGCGGGCAAATTGGTACCAGACATATTTCGGAGGATAGCAGTATTGACTTGATACATCGGTAGGCCACCGCGAGTCAATATGAAGGCACAGTATGTATTCAAAGACTTCCAAGCGATGCTTAGTGAAGTCGAATGCATAACCCATCCCACAGACACTGGTCAACGCCGACAGCTTTATCCTTTTTTATTTTATCGGTTAGAGCTTCTTGAGCAGGTGACACTCCAAATTTCGTGACCACAGATATGAACTACCAACTTACGACACCCTCACAGAAAATCTACTTTGAAGCTTACCACGAGAACACTCCCTATTTAAGTGAACCAACCTCAACCACAAGCTGGTAATGTAGTACATGCTACAATGGTGACAGTACGACAAGGAGACGATGATATGAAATCTCTAATGATAACCTTGAAGAATGTATGGTCTTTTCTATAGAACCACTCCAAGTCCATGTAGAACGCTTCGACTTCTCCTTAGTCATAGTTTGGTGTTGGCGCGTAAACGACGAAGATTGTCAAAGCCGGTGTTGATCCACATCTTTTTAATCGTAAACGTCCGATTCGGGTTGTAAGCTGTTCGATTGAATCAATGTTCATGGACAAACTCGTGTTGATGAGAACGCCGACACCGCCTACGCCTCTACTGTCGCATGTTCCGAGGAACAGTTCTTCTCCAGTGTCATAGACAGCGTTGAATGGGTGACGTCGCCTCGTTTCGGCCAGGCCGATGACGTCGTACCTTATTATTCTTGCTTGCATGAGCAAGTCTTCTATCGAGGGCTCGCATGCAAGTGCACGTGCATTGTAGGTACAAATCGTCATCATAGTTCTTGATTCAGGCAGCTTCCATTGGCCCTGAGATTTTAGCAGACTCTCCGCACTCGTCCTACCCAACGCTGCAAAATTGGGGGCTCTTTCGGGGCCGGGGGAATGAGGCCTGTTTTTTTTTTTTACTGTTTTTAGCATATTTGATACCCAGGTATAGCTTGCTGTGCTCTGAACGTGGGAGCTGGGTACACTCACGGGTAGCTTGCCAGGCTCTCCCGGAGTGGAGATGGAGCTTATTTGTTGGAGGCGACTCCTAACCGCCTCCCATATAGTTTCCTGTCACTTTATTGCACGCTTTTGGCCGAATTGACTCGTTGAATACAATCCGCATAAAGCGAGAACGCATCCACACACGCATGCATGGATACCCCTAGGAAATGCAGAAAGTATGTGCCAAATCGGTGGAGCAGAAACAGGGAGTCCATCCTCCTGATCCACCTGCGTCTCAGGGAAGCAAAGGTCGCTTTTAGTCCACGATTAACCCCTTATCCGCCACCTGGGGACGCGCACGTAGCCTCGCGACTAACCGGCTCAAGATCGCTCATATGAGGGAGATCCGTGGACCCCATTCGTGACGACGCCAAAATTTATGTAGTGGGACAGACGAGTATGCGTCTTGAACTTTTCGTTGAACTCAGCGTACATTCTCCAATACGACCCCAAATAAAGCTGCGTCGACTTTTTCGTGTTACTCTGGACGTAAACTCTTTTTCGCACCATTTTTCATTTATTTCTGCATCTTTTCATGCTGGACAAATAATCATCGTCGCCTCTATCCTTCAATGTCTAAAAATTATCCAAATTCTGTGTGACAAGAAAAGTCTTTCCCACTGTTCGAACATGCTGTCAGCTTTTATTAGAGTATAGTTTAGTACATCATTGCTCTTTTGCATAGTTTCTAATTCCACCTGTATCCAGATAGGACCCAGTTGTGAACGTGTAAGGGTTTTGAAGATACACTACGTGGAAGCACATTGATGATGGTGATCTGTGTGTGTGCGTGTAGGTTTGCTTGTGTGTGCGTATGCGTTTGGGGGTGTGTGTATATGTGTGTCTGTATGCCTGTGGCATAATGGGGAGTCGAAAAGTAGGTGTATCGAAAACAACTCATACGCTCAAAAGACCGACTTTCTAAAAAATCTCGGCATAGATAGTTGATATATTGGTTTATATAATCTTATAAACTGATCTTCTTAATTGATGCGAGGTTTTCGTTGCCGTTATCGTTGTTGTTGTTGTTCTTGTCAGCCCGAAACGTCAGCCATCGACCAACAGTAATAACAACAGCAACAACAACAACAACAACAACAACGAAAAAGACAAGGAAATCCTATAACAATCTCGCATCACCTAAAGAAAATCAGTTTATAAGATCATATAAGTAAATATAACATCTCATACGGTCTAATCTATTTTCTAAGTTTTTATTGTTGTCACTGCATAGGGTGGCGAATGGAATGCATTTAGATCGCTTGCTATGCCTTTGCATAATTTTGTAGAAAGCTATTTATACTCTAATTCAGTAAACAATTTCCGCGTGGAAATGATTCTCATGCATATCCGCACCAAACTTGTAATCAGTACTCGTTTGAAATGAGCAAGTGCAGTCGAATATTGGATCGATGATCGTTATTCGTTCGATTTAGGATAGAAATGAGCCTGAGCTTCCTTTATAGAGAATTCGAGCCGACGAGATCTGCTCAATCAGTCTACTGTTGTTGCAATTGGTTTTACAATCTGCCAACTTCACGAATGCGCACACACATAACGGACAGGTTTTTTTTATCAGTTGGAGCACAGTGATAACTTTACATACTATATTCAGTATATTAAGGTATTTGGGAAAATTGATGTGTTCTAGCTCCGCCAAGGCTTCGAAAATCAGTCGTTATCTGACGATGAGAAGAACATTGACTCGTCGAGCTACCATACTGTAAGTATTAGTGTTTGTTATTAGTACAATATTAATATCACAACAGATACATGCATTTATGTACGTTTTCGTGTATTTCGTGTTTGGGGGCCAAGTATGTGCAAATCTATGGTTGACACTTGCCTCAATTAAGAACGGGTAGGAAATCACACATATTTGCTGATAAGGCATAAGTTCACTTAATTTCGTAGCATAGGAACTTCTGAAGCTCTGCAAGCATCAAGTTTTTCCAAGGCATTTTTAGCTTTTCTTTTATAGACCATCATACAGTCACAATAACCGTCCTTGAATGCCAATTGGCTCTGGAAACTGTTTACGTGCATCCTGTTATCTTCTCTTGCATATTGCATCCCAGCCTCTTGAGTGAGCTTTCAGCCCCTTCTTGAAAATATTGGTCTTGGCCTTGTTCATGAATCTCCTTGGATGACACTAAAGCCAAGTATAGCTGATAATACCTATCGATGGACCAGCTCCAGTATAAAATTTGTGTTCGATAAGCCATCGATTGAGTAGAAAGGGTCGTGAAGCTGTATGTGATGTATGTGTAATGTATGTGCATCAAAATATAGAAAGAGAAGCAAGTTTCATTCCTTTCACTACCTCGGCCATTTTTGCGTGACTAATCCCATCGGACAGTGTGTCATTGGAGCGCACTTGAACTGTGCATTGATGTCAAGATGTATGGTTGACACACTCCGAGCAAACTCGCAACATACTCGAATAGGCTTAGGAGAACTATAATTGATGGCGAATGTCTAAATGACTTTTTACTTTTATTGACTACATATTGGCTTTTCGCTAACAGCGACGTGTATTGCATGCACACACATATGTCAAATGTGTATACGAATGATAGAGACTATGATGGAAAAGAAGAGTGGTCCAGGAAGAGTTGCAGTGTTTGTGAAGTGAGGCAGCAATGCACACGTGTAGCCTGCATGAAGGCCGGCTATGTGACCCAACGACATCATAAAAGACGGGGCATTCATGTCACCCCGCTATGAGAATGCGTACACTTAGACCAGGGTACTGCTGCCGTCAAGGCCTATCACCAGTGGAGACTTCGCTCCGTTGCAACAGTCAGTTGAAAAAGCCGTGAAGCCGGCGAAGTGTCGAAAATCTATCCATGTTGTAAATAGATAGATAACAAAAAAAGAACCGTCATAGGGAGAGTTATTCCACCCTTGTCCATCGTGTACTCAAGCAGGTTTATCCAGATTAACTCCCAGAAATCTTTGATAGCCGTGCTAAGATGTTCCGACGTGCAATTTTTGGAGTGAACCGATTCTAAACAACAATGGTGCCAGGTTCTCTCGGTCGAGGTCAAGTCGGTACCTTGGTTGGTTACGTCTTTTTCGTAATGAATGGCATGGTTACCACTGGGCCGCTCACCACCTGAATTGCAAAGTACGATCTAAAAGAAAAAATGTCGCAACTGAAATAGTACAGCTGAAAGGAAATTTTAAAATGCTATACCTTAACACCGCGTGCGCTAACTTCTCAAAAATTTTTTCATAGATTTCGTAACGATCAAACCGCCATAATTTGTACCAGTCTTGTACTTAGCCGCCTAGATGCATCTATGACCGTTCTTACGTGTCGTATGGGTTATACCAATTCTTCCACTCTTTCCTTTGTCTTCATTCACATGCTGAATGCTGGATTTTATCACATACACGACAGCATGACACCATGTATTGCCATGTCTATTTAATGGCTTGGAGTGGTTTTCTTGCCAAAATTTTTGCATTCTATCGATAGCTTGTCAAACATAGATGCAATATGACGATGTCCTCGTGAAAAGCTGTTTTCTACACCTAGTAGTTTGCAAAAAAAATTGCCTTTGGAAGGGGATAGCTTTGCGACTACAGGCGATTGCTGCTGAAGAGAATGTGCTCTATAGAGAGCATGGTCAGCGTATAAGAGCGGAAATATCTCTATTTGAACACTGAAATCCGATGTCTACATGAAGCTTTTCGCTAGGATAAGATGATAACAAGGAGAGTTCTACAGAGTGCCTCAGTGTTCACTGCGTATGCACTAATCAATGGAATTGAACGCATCGCCCCTTTGAAAACACAGAGCAAGTGTTATTGCATTGTTTTCATGTATTTATTTACTACTTACAGGTTATAGTTTCTCAACACATATGTTATATATATATATATATATATACTCTTTATCATATAATTTAGCAGTGATGGCCAGTAACGATAAGAGTAGTAACAATAACATTTTGTACATCTTGCCTGCAATTAAATTCACCAGACATCGATCAAGGATCGTTCTTACCTACCTGAAGACAGTTACAATCTTGATTTAAAAGTTACAATTCTTGGCTGTAATGAATAAGCCTCACACAGAAGATAGCATCTGTTTTGCACACGTCGTTTGAATTCTACAGAAAGATTCTAAACAAGTGCTTTTTTATAACTAACGCATCTAGTGCTATATCTTCTGACACGCGTATCAGCGCATTTCCGATCGCGCTGCTGTATAGTTGAATTGTAGCATCCCACATATCATTTACATCTTTTCGAACTACTCTTAATAACTCAAAAGACCGACTTTCTATAAACCTCGGCATA
>MQTX01000258.1:218875-283010 GCA_009735665.1 Angiostrongylus cantonensis | reverse complement strand
CGGGACTAACCGGCTCGAAATTCCTCATATGATGGAGATCCATGGAAACACAGCAGTGTACAATATAAATTTCTGGATTAAATCAATAATCATATAATTTTTTGAAATAGATCAATATTCTTGGCCGAAAATCTCACCTCATCATATTACGATATCAGCGAGAGTATACGTGAATGCTATTGCTTAGTGGTTGGGGAATATTTCAGTAGAGATAATTGACACAGTGCTACGCATAATCTCAGTAGCTGGGCTGCTATTCAACGTATATGTTGTTTTGCATGATTGTTAATGAGCTGTTAGGCTTATTGACGAACACAATTATTCTATGGATTTTTTTTAGATGACTGGGCACACTCCACCATACTCTCAGCAATCTGTATCTCTCTCAGCATCTCCACTCAGTACTCGACGAAAGAAAGGATAAAGCTCTCGGCGTTGATCACTCTCTGAGGAATGCGCCATGCATTCGACTTCATTAAGCAAAGGACATCTTGAATTTACTTCAATTTACTGGTCAGGATGTGTGTTAGCATGTGGTGGTCTAACATGTGGTTGAGTGGATGCTTGCAGTTCTTGAAAAGCTTTAATAGTTTTCATGAAAACTACACCTACACTTGTTGTTGACTTATTATTTCATAAAAATGTGACTTCGTTGATTTTCACGTAGAATTACTACAGCTTGTGGCAAAGGGGGCTGTGACGGTACGCTAATGATGGCGGGTGTCTTCAGGAAAATTAAGATAATCTGAACCAGATGATTATTTCATCTCTTCATAGTAAGCATAACTATGAAGCCGTACTAAAATCCTAGAAGTGAAACCTTTGCCTGCGCCTAGCCGCCTTTCCAAGAGTGCATTTGACACAACCACCAGTTGGAAACCAGTGATTCGAGAAACGACGGTCAATTGCGGATTGGTGAAAGGGTACTCAGTACTGCTAGTGGAAGAAAGTGCTTGAGGCAGTCCTGAAACATATTACACAACGTTTCAAGAAAATGTTTTCCACATGTCAAAGAAATCTACCACTAGATTTTCATAGCTAGGCAAACGACGTACTTTCTCCGCCTCCTCCTAAAATACTGAGCCGTTGAGGGCCAATGCATTAAATAGACCACCTCCACTTAGATGACTAATGTAAAATCTGATAAGTAATGCTGTTCATAAGACGCATTCTGACGGATCGCTCACGTATTTATGCACTATATCTGAAACGTAATCATCAACACCAATTTGAATCGCTAAAAAAAAAAGGGGTGAAGCTCATGGCGTTGATCAATCCCTAAGGGAAGCGTTATGCATTCAACTTCATTAAGTATCATTGGAGGTAAATGAATGCATATCTGGCCTTTACAATGACTCTCGATGGTCTACCGATGCCGACCCTGGAGGTATGAAGGGCTTGGTGGGCCATGAGCGCGGGAATCGATTCCATGTGTACGTCGCAGTGGCGCCTCCAACCACTGCACCACACGTTTGAATTACACTGAGAAAAAATTGCGGACTTCTTCTTTGACGAGACATCCTCTATATCCGACCAAGCAGTGCCGATAAAATGGGTTCCCTTCTATGCAATGGGGCTTCTTTGTAGTAAGCCAGGCTTGAACACCATGCCACAGTCATGCCTGTAGAAATACTGCCAGTTTCATTTCGATTCAATCAATTGAATAGCTCCTGAAATCTGGCTTGCTCGCTCAACTTATTTTCACTAACAGCCGATGAAATGCTATAATCACATTAGAAGAAATGAGTAGAGAGTGTGGTTTGCACCGTTTTACAAGAGGCTCAACGAACTGATGATCGTAAAATTAGGTGAGAATATTGAGGAATTGACTAATCCATTCGGGAAGAATACACAAAAGACTAAGTGGTGAGCTAGGAACTGACGATATTTAACATGGTGAATAATAGATGCCTAGAAGTCACGTTTTCAAACTATCATTTATAGCAAAAGAAGAACATTCCTCGTCCTGGTAATGTGTGCTCATCCTTGATTTACATGTGCTGAATTACATGCTACATTTTGCAATTAATTAATATGAGGGATCCTTATAAAACTGTGCCAATGGAAACAGTGTAGCGGTTATCGAGTTGAATAGCAGAGTTACATGTTTCTTCATCAGCAATTACCACATTCCTGTGTTTTCCACACAGTGTACGATTTGTAACTGTGTAACTAACTGCTTTTCAGTGATCAATGTAAAGTCATTGAAGCACCCTAGGAAACAAAATTTTAACCTATGATCGTAAAGAAAGATGTAAACTCTCGTTATGAACACCAGCCTTTGCTGTTTGATCAAATTGTTTCTTGAAATACAAGCGTTGAAAAAAGAAGTTTTGTGGACTTAAGAAAACCAGCGTTCTATCATCGTTCAATAGGAAGACGTACAAGTCTGGCAAGGATCTCTCGGCTTTAAAATGATTATTGCAACTGGTAAATTTTTCTATGAAATGAGATATGCTTATTTAAATGGTAATGGTTAAATTATATCTGCCATGTACAGATTTCATGTGACTGTTATGGTCGTGAATTTGTTCATAGACATTTCAAGAGAAATCTACGTATCTTTAGAAATAATCATTATCACACCATATTATGGATCCCAACATTCTGTACTTCTTGGAGATAAGATAGAATAAGCCGAGCCCAATAGTCCCCACATTGTTAGCAACAAGTTCGAAACATTTTGCACCTGCACACAAAGTGGATCATTGTCATCAAAATCTCAATTTATCCAAAATACAGAATCTTTGAAAAAACATACAATATGGGAGCTCCAAGTATTTGAGCTCCGTTGAAGACGTATTAGTTGGTTAGTGGAATACAGGTCTTCGAATCAGTCTTCGGCTCCGAATAATTACAAGCTCGAAGTAAAATGCTCGACTTTGTACCAGTTGGCAACGCTGGAATATTTGATGTTGTCACACAGTACAATCTCACGCTTAGCTTTTAAATGTTTATGGAAGTAGTAATAATACAATGTTAACAATCTGACCATGCTGTTACGAGTGGGAGTCCCACTCGCAACAGCGCGCTTCTGAAAAAGGGGAAATCGTCGAAAAATCACCTATCGACAAACAACAGCAAAACCGACAACCACAACAACAACGATAACTATACCAACCTTGCCTCAATTCAGAAAAGATCGGTTTATAAGGAGACATAAACATATCGATTATTTATGCCGTGGTTCATAGAAAGCCGGTCTTTTGAGCAAATCTGAGGACATGCGGAAGCGTAAGGAAAATTAGTTGGGCAAATTAACAAGGTAAGCGGGATAAAAGAAACAGAGCGATATACTGAAGTACTAATTGGGATGATTCATAACGCTCCTTAAATTCCTTCTCTAATGTCTAGAGTTTTGACAGAAGAAACTAGATGTAGCACTCAAAAAGAGATTCTTAAAGGTTTCTCAGTTAGTACAAACTGATAGAGCTCTTCTAAATCAAGACATAGTACATGCAGAAAAGTACATAAGAAAAGACGGTATATGAGAAGCTGTGAAACAATAAAGTTCATCAAACAGCGATTGAAAAGCTCCTACAGAATGTTCAGCAGAAAGTGGTTTGCACAAAGTGTAAAGACAAATGTGGTTACCAGTATACATGGCTAATATACATATATACATATATATATACATATATTTACATAGAAAATAGAAACTATTCTAGAAATAGTTACCACAGAAGAGAAGCGCAGGAACGAATTATACTCAAGCCAGTTTTCTCATCTCGTCTCAATGTTGACGCCTACAAGTTGTGTTTTGATCCTAAAAATGGTTATGAGTGAAAAAAGCCATGTATTCCAATGTAACAGTCTAGTAAGCATTACATTGGGTTAAAAATACATTAGATTAAAAGCAATTTACGACCTAAAAAGAAAAATCAAAAACTACTCATAATTATTGTTTTCTACAAGTAATGATATCATTGGAATCTTCAATAGCCACGAGTTAGACAAATTTAGCTAATAAACTTTTCTTCTATTTGAACTGTCATGACCGCCAACAAGAGATTCTCCAATCTAGTAGTAGTGAACAAGAAGAGACTGACTAGTACATACTATTTATCATGTGTAAAATCAGGTTCAACAGTATGCTTACAAAAGTAAGAGAGGCTCGGAGAACTAAGACGGCAGCTCGTAGTAATTTTGACTAGAAAACATGCAAGCAACTTTCAAGCAAATTAGCCTGGCAGGACTCGCATCCTAACAATTTCACATTTTCAGTTTTTGCACGCCTTATACTCGGCACCATGGATCTCCATCATATGAGGAATTTCGAGCCGGTTAGTCCCGAGGCTTCGTGGCGCGTCCCCAGGTGGCGGATAGGGAGTTAATCAAGGACCAAAAGCTACATGGATTAGAATGGAACGAACAGGGTGAGCGGCTTTCTGAATTTATCATGGCGACCAAGACCATTTATGGTAACTCGCAATTCCAGAAGCCTCACCGTCAACGATGGACATGGGAATCTCCCAATGGAGAGTACCATAACGAAATAGACCACATCATAGTAAATAGGAAGTTTTGCCTAACCGATGTCGCTGTTGTCCCAAAATTCTACGCTGTATCAGACCACCGTCTCCTTCGCGCAAGATTTCATTTCTCGCGAAAAGGAGAAAAAGCCGCTACATTCAAAAACCGAAGACTCAGAACCACCATAAACTGGGACTTATTCAACTCGTTAATCGGCTGTTGGGAAGATGCCGCTGTCGACAACATCGACGAAGAATACGATTGGATCATTGAACATCTTCACGTTAGCGCCGTGAATGCTGAGAGTTCGAAGGTCACCAAGAGACGTCTGTCTCCAGAAACTCTCGAACTAATACGCCAGAGTGGATTCTCACGAGCTGCATGCAACCGCGAACTAAGGTCAGCGCTTGCGAAACATTGCAGACAGGCGATAAAATAAGATCTTAAAGAGAGAAGAGCAGCAGTAATGCTCAAAGCTACAGAGGCTGGGAAAAGCATTCGCAAAGCCCGCCGAAGCTTCGCCAATTACAAGACCAAGATGATTGCACTCCGACTCCCAGACGGAACAATAACAGCGTGCAGAAAGGCAATGGAAAAACTCATCCACGTTTACTACTTAGATCTCTTCGATAGCCACGTCCATCTCACGTCTTATGAAATAAAAGAGAATGGACATGTTGCACCACCGGTTCTCCCTTCCGAAATCCCGCATGCCATTTCGTCGGTGAAAAATCGAACAGCACCAGGTTCGGACAGGATAAGATCAGGATTTCTGGAGAACATTCCGCAAGACCTCGCAGACACACTGACTCGGATCTTCACACGTTACCTGTCTGAATGCAAGGTCCATAATTTCACTCGAGTCATCATAAACAATATTGACAGAACACTGGACAAAAGGTAGGCGTGTGGGCAAGCAGGGTTCCGAAAAGGATTTAGTACGATGGGCTACATTCACACGATAACAATGCTCATTGAAGTATCGCGAGAGTACAAAACACTGCTCTGTCTCACTTTCATCGATTTGGAGAGTGTCTTTGACTCAATTGAGATGCAAGCAGTCATGCAAGCCCTTGGTAGTCAAGGAGTCCCTACTCAGTACATAAAGATTCTTCGTGAGCTATACAATAATTTCACAACCAAGATTTCACCATTCTACAACGATATTAACGTTGACGTCAAAAGAGGAGTTAGGCAAGGCGATACAATCTCGCCAAAATTATTTACAGCCACCCTCCAGAACGTCATGCGAACATTGGAGCGGGATAAAATGGGAGCGAAAATCGATGGTCGGCAGATACATCACCTTCGCTTTGCTGATGATATCGTTCTTATAACACGAGACCTTAGCCAAGCGGAACGAATGCTTGCGGACTTTGATAAAGGGTGTGGAAAGATTGATCTTCGACTAAATGTAGAGAAAACGATGTTCATGGAGAACGGATTGGTTTCGTTTGCCCCATTCACGCTCAACGCAACGATTATCTCCGAATGCTCCAGTTATGTCTATCTAAGTCGGGAAATGAATATGATGAACGACCTAACTCCAGAGCTGAGCAGAAGGAAACGAGCGGCTTGGGGAGCTTTCAAGAGCATCGATGATGTTTAATACACGTGCAGGTTGTCAAGTGGAAACCGTGGGCAAAGTGCGCCAATTTGGAAAATGGCTCTTTTTGACAACTATTGATTGGTTTTGTCATTGCCTCGATTAATAGTGGTTACAGTACGGAGCGAGCGTATATACAGAAATGTTAATAGCTATAAGACGATGGAATAAAGTTCCTTTTATAACCCTAATAGTGTGCCAATTCATGAAATGAGAGGATATCAAAACGTTAATGTAGATATCGCGATATTCTTTGCAGAGCTTTTACAACTTCATTCAATGCTGACAGCAGCATAACTGCATATTAGACGGGTGTTTCTTTTAAACGTGAAAGGGATTTATATATGCACACGAACACTACGATTGGGTGAGGAGGAAGAGTGTATTGGGTAGTATGGACTATGCGCAGTACAAGAGAAACGTGCAAATATTTTCTAAACGCGAACAAAACCCCTGATTTGTAAGACAAAAATCAAAATAAAAGAAATGGTGATGCATAAAAAGAGCAGGAGTGACTACTGTGAAATTTACTGCTCTCATAGTGAGCACAGCGAAAACTCAACCGTCGTCCACTCAGTAACGAAACCGAAATTAGGCGTCGTCGTGCGGGTGTTAAGTGAGGATTGCACGAAGTAATAAGTTACTTGGATTTGGGAAGAGACAAACAAAATATTATATAAACTCAACTAGGAAGAGACGTGATTATCTGTGGACTTAAGAAGACACGAGAAAGGGCCACTTGACAACTGAGTATCAGCTTCTTATTCAGTGTTCCGGAATGGATTTGCAACGTGTGGCGGCACAGACAAACATGTCTCCTCTTTAAACCTACATGTTAAACAGAGCAGTCAGTGGAACACACACGTGTAACCAACGAAAGAAAGACGAAAAATAGGCAACTTTCATTATCTATCAAGGAACGAAATAACAATTTGAATGAAAAACGCCATCAGAAAATACTTACGTGCTCTTCTATTGGGTCGATTTTTGATCGCGTTGAAATAGGCAAAGGACTTGCAGCTGAATTTCTTCACGATTCAGCAAAATCAGAGAAATGTTTTTAATTATTTAAAAAAAATCGCCACACATGCATCAAATGCAACGGAATGCATGTAACCCTTCAGATATAAACATAAAATGGATGGGACAGAGAAGAACAAAGCAGACAAAGGAGTATGAGACGCAGTAAATGAGGGAATAGCAATGCGTGTTTAAAATGCTTTACTTTAAGATATTCTTCATCCCATAATGAATACACTTGCAGGTTGCCAAGAGGAACCCGTGGCAAACCGCGCCAATTTTGAACGACGCTTTTTGCCAACAATTGATTGCCTTTGCAAACGCTACGATCAATCGTGGTCAGAGCACGGAACGAGTGTATTCATTTTTCATTTTTATTTATGTATTTCACATTCATGTTTATATGAAAACACGATATACGTATAAAACGTACATACAAGATTCCCATTCATGATACCACGGCTCTGAGGTAGGCGAAGTCGCCGAAACATCAGCCATCAACCAACAACGGCAATAGCAACAACAGCAACAATAGCAACAACAACAACAATAACGACAACAACAACAACAACAGCAACAATGACAACAACAATAACAACAACAGCAACAACAACAACAGCAGCGAGAACTTCTACCTACCTCGTATCAGCTCAAAAAGGTCAGTTCATATACAGAAACAGTAAGTAATACCTACAGAACGATGGAATAAAGCTTCTTCTATAACTCTAATAATACCCGAACTAATAAAAATAGGAATGAGAGGATATCAAAACGTCAAGGTAGACATCGTAATATTCCTTGCAAAACTTATACAACTTCATTCAATGGTGACAGTAACCATGGTTGGTACTTCTATACAATAACGCACATACAGCACAATCGTAGCTGAAAATCAAGAGGCGGTGGCATTACCGCCATCTCCTTTCCTCAGAACGTTTTTCAGACAGCAGGACCCTAACGACGGAATTGACATAAAATTCCGCTTGATTTCGGACGGCATTCTCGAGACCCCTAATCACTACCACGGTAGAAGGTTTATCTCTAACCTCACAACCGCACAAAAATGTGGCTTGCGAGAAATCAAAGAATTAATAAACTTGAAAACGACAAGATTGTCTGTTAGTGATAAGGGGGAGAGTTCGTGGTTATTCCGCGCTAGTTGGATGTTAAGATAACTGGGAAACATCTTAGTGATGCTACCCTCTATTGCCCATCCTCTGAAAAGGAATACAAACATTAATAACGAAAGCAAAACAAGCAATGGGTCAGCGTGGCAAAGGCTGCAGGTTTAAAATCATCGGTTATTTCACACCTTACGATCCATAAACCAACATGTCCCGTCTTATACCTGCTTTTTAAAACACATGAGTTGGTATCTTCTGGTGATGTTGCGTCAACCAATCCATCATAATTCAAGGTTAGACCCAGAAAGACGAAAAATAGGCAACTTTCATTATCTATCAAGGAACGAAATAACAATTTGAATGAAAAACGCCATCAGAAAATACTTACGTGCTCTTCTATTGGGTCGATTTTTGATCGCGTTGAAATAGGCAAAGGACTTGCAGCTGAATTTCTTCACGATTCAGCAAAATCAGAGAAATGTTTTTAATTATTTAAAAAAAATCGCCACACATGCATCAAATGCAACGGAATGCATGTAACCCTTCAGATATAAACATAAAATGGATGGGACAGAGAAGAACAAAGCAGACAAAGGAGTATGAGACGCAGTAAATGAGGGAATAGCAATGCGTGTTTAAAATGCTTTACTTTAAGATATTCTTCATCCCATAATGAATACACTTGCAGGTTGCCAAGAGGAACCCGTGGCAAACCGCGCCAATTTTGAACGACGCTTTTTGCCAACAATTGATTGCCTTTGCAAACGCTACGATCAATCGTGGTCAGAGCACGGAACGAGTGTATTCATTTTTCATTTTTATTTATGTATTTCACATTCATGTTTATATGAAAACACGATATACGTATAAAACGTACATACAAGATTCCCATTCATGATACCACGGCTCTGAGGTAGGCGAAGTCGCCGAAACATCAGCCATCAACCAACAACGGCAATAGCAACAACAGCAACAATAGCAACAACAACAACAATAACGACAACAACAACAACAACAGCAACAATGACAACAACAATAACAACAACAGCAACAACAACAACAGCAGCGAGAACTTCTACCTACCTCGTATCAGCTCAAAAAGGTCAGTTCATATACAGAAACAGTAAGTAATACCTACAGAACGATGGAATAAAGCTTCTTCTATAACTCTAATAATACCCGAACTAATAAAAATAGGAATGAGAGGATATCAAAACGTCAAGGTAGACATCGTAATATTCCTTGCAAAACTTATACAACTTCATTCAATGGTGACAGTAACCATGGTTGGTACTTCTATACAATAACGCACATACAGCACAATCGTAGCTGAAAATCAAGAGGCGGTGGCATTACCGCCATCTCCTTTCCTCAGAACGTTTTTCAGACAGCAGGACCCTAACGACGGAATTGACATAAAATTCCGCTTGATTTCGGACGGCATTCTCGAGACCCCTAATCATTACCACGGTAGAAGGTTTATCTCTAACCTCACAACCGCACAAAAATGTGGCTTGCGAGAAATCAAAGAATTAATAAACTTGAAAACGACAAGATTGTCTGTTAGTGATAAGGGGGAGAGTTCGTGGTTATTCCGCGCTAGTTGGATGTTAAGATAACTGGGAAACATCTTAGTGATGCTACCCTCTATTGCCCATCCTCTGAAAAGGAATACAAACATTAATAACGAAAGCAAAACAAGCAATGGGTCAGCGTGGCAAAGGCTGCAGGTTTAAAATCATCGGTTATTTCACACCTTACGATCCATAAACCAACATGTCCCGTCTTATACCTGCTTTTTAAAACACATGAGTTGGTATCTTCTGGTGATGTTGCGTCAACCAATCCATCATAATTCAAGGTTAGACCCATCATCAGCTATGTAGACGCGCCAACGGATAGAATAACCTGGTTTTTAAGCTTAAAACTTACCCATAACCACATTCCAGGCCTCCTCACGAACCCCCAAGTGTACCTAGAACGTCTACGTAACGCGTCCCCTAATAACGAGTACGTTATGGAATCGTTCGACGTTACCGCGCTGTATACCAACGGATCGAATGACACCGCAATGCAAGCCATCTTCGAACTTCTTGTTGAACACGAAGGAAGAATAAAAATGCATGGTTTATCTATCCAGCAGCTTATGACTCTCTTAAAGGAGTGCCTAAACTGCTCGATTTTCAGATGGACTAAGCCTTGATATTGCGCTTATGGTTAGAGTGGAAGCCCCCGTTCTCGGTCTCCGGCCGCTACTTTGCTGCAGATATATAGATGATTGTTTTGTCGTCTTCTCTACACAGGAGAAGGTGGACAATTGTTTTGAATTATTGAACGAGCAATCAGAGCACATCTAGTTCACCCAGGAGAAGCCGAAAGAAACCTGGGTTCCATTTCTTAAACCTTCAGATTAACTTATCGAGTAGCGGTCACTTAACAAAGTGGTACCGAAAACCAAGTAACAAGAACATCCCGGTTCTTGTCCTTTCTTCCCACCCATCACACACAAAGAGCGTTTAGAAGTTTAAGTTTAGATAAGTTTAGAAGGAGAGCGATGCACCGAAACGAAACACTTGGCCAAAACAAAATCTCGTTTATGTTATCCTTTATTAGCGATGAAGTAAGCATGGCTATAAAACGATGCCTGAAAGCGCAGGTATAGAGGAATCGGTAGCGATACTTGAACTACCACCTTATCCTGTACGCCGTCAATTAGTTCGTAGCCGCCTGAACGACCGTCTATGTGAAACAAATTGCGTAATTTGCCCTTACGGTAGGGAAGGTGAATGCATGTGTTCAGGCACGATATATCTGATCTCTCACTATTATTGCGGAGATGAATTTATTGGCGAAACGGGCAGACCTTTATGTATCCGCATAAAAGAACACCTAGATGGCAAACGAAAAGCAAGACAAGGCACGCCACTAGGCAGGCATAAGATACAAAAGCATAGCGGAGACGATTTTGAAGTTAAAGTCAATATCCTAGCACAGGAGACTATGACACCAACACGTAAACTTCATGGGGCTTTTTGGATCGAAGACCAATCTTTCTGCAGGATTTATCAAAGTCGGTCAGCACTCGTTCCGCTTGGCTAATGCTTGATGTTATAACGATGATGTCATCAGCAAAGCAAAGATGGTGCAATTGCTGGCCATCGGTCCACACTCCCATGTTGACTCACTCCAACGCGCCAATGAGGTTCACGAGAGTGGTGGTAAATAAATTTGGCGAAACGGTATCGCCTTGCCTAAAGCTTCTTCTAACGTCAATGTTATAATCATTGTAATAGTACCCAGGATCGACTTTCTATTAACCTCGGCACTGGATTATGAATTCGTCGTTTCCTCTCTTAGCAATTGCGAGGTTGTTACGCAGCATACGTTTACTTCCATACAATAACACACATACAACACAATCGTAGCTGACGTTTCGGCAGAATCGCCTTCTTCAGAGCCGCTTTTTTCATCTGTCTTCCACCGAGGAAGAACAGCCGCTCAGAGTCGATCTGACGTCGTCAGCCATATGCGATTCTCAATTGCTGAGAGAGAAAACAACGAAGTTATAATCATTGTTGAATGGTTAAATCTTGGATGCAAAACTTCTATACAGCTCACGAAAAATTTTTTATACCGAGTAGGGACTTCCAGACCCCTCGATGAGTATTGTTATCGTGTGGATATGGTCCATCGTACTGAGTTCTTTTTGAAACCCTGCTTTTACGGCTGTGCTTCCTCCAGTGTTCTATGTATCCTGTTTAGAGTGACTTGAGTGAAAAGTTTGTAGACGACAGAGAGCAAACAGGCTAAGCAATGCCTGCTGATATCGTGGAGGTCACCTTTCTCGAACATTAGCAGGGTCTTGCTGGTCTTCCATTGAGTACAGACTTTGCAGTCACACAAGTAACGTGTGAAGAGTCGAACTAGTGCGTTTATGAAAACTGGGGGAAGGTTTCTCAGGTTTTCCGACCCTTATACTCTCCGGACCTGGAGCTGTTTGATTTTTCACCGACGAAATGCCATGTCGGATTTCGGAAGGAAGAACTGGTAGTAAAACATATCCATCCTCCTTTATTTCACATGACGGAAGGTAGACTTGGCTACCAAAGAAATGTGAGTAGTCAGTCTTCGGTGAGTTTTGCGAATGCTTTTCATCCTCTGCAGCTTTAACCATGACTGCTGCTTTTCTCTCTTCAAGATCTTCTTTCGTCGCACCTCTGCATTGTTTTGCAAGTTCGGACGGTTGTCTTCAGCTTGTACGATTCCAAGCTGACGCATCAGATTGAGTGATTCTGAGACAGACTTCCCTTGATGGTTTTCGAACTTTCGGCTTTACTACTGCTAACATGATGATGTGACACGAGCTGATCGTATTCCTCGTCGATGCTGCCGAGATGTCATCTTTTCAACAACCAACTAGTGAATTGAATAAGTCCCAATTTATGGTGGTTTTGGGGCTTCGTTTTTTGAATTTAGCGGATTCCTCTCCATTACGTGAAAAATAAAATCTTTCGAGAAGGAGGCGATGGTCTGATAAAATGATAAAGCTCTCGGCGTTGATCAACCCCTGAGGGATGCGCTATGCCTTCGACTTCATTAAGTATCGTTGGAGGTGCCTGAATGCATATCTGGCCTTTACAATGACTCGCGGTGGCCTGCCACGGCGTACAGAATAAGGTGGTAGTTCAACTATCGCTACCGATTCCTCTAGACCTGCGCTTTCAGGAATCGTTTTATAGCTATGCTTACTTCATCGCTAGCAAAGGATAACATAAACGAGATTTTTTTTTGGCCAAGTGTTTCGTTTCGGTGCATCGCTCTCCTTCTAAACTTATCTAAACTTAAACTTCTAAACGCTCTTTGTGTGTGATGGGTGGGAAGAAAGGACAAGAACCGGGATGTTCTTGTTACTTGGTTTTCGGTACCACTTTGTTAAGTGACCGCTACTCGATAAGTTAATCTGAAGGTTTAAGAAATGGAACCCAGGTTTCTTTCGGCTTCTCCTGGGTGAACTAGATGTGCTCTGATTACTCGTTCAATAATTCAAAACATTTGTCCACCTCCTCCTGTGTAGAGAAGACGACAAAACAATCATCTATATATCTGCAGCAAAGTAGCGGCAGGGGACCGAGAACGGGGGCTTCCACTCTAACCATAAGCGCAATATCAAGGCTTAGTCCATCTGAAAATCGAGCAGTTTAGGCACTCCTTTAAGAGAGTCATAAGCTGCTGGATGAACAAACCATGCATTTCTATTCTTCCTTCGTGTTCAACAAGAAGTTCGAAAGTGCCTTGCATTGCGGTGTCATTCGATCCGTTGGTATACAGCGCGGTAACGTCGAACGATTCCATCACGTACTCGTTATTAGGGGACGCGTTAAGTAGACGTTCTAGGTACACTTGGGGGTTCGTGAGGAGGCCTGGAATGTGGTTATGGGTAAGTTTTAAGCTTAAGAACCAGGTTATTCTATCCGTTGGCGCGTCTACATAGCTGATGATGGGTCTAACCTTGAATTATGATGGATCACTGATTGGTTGACGCAACATCACCAAAAGATACCCACTCATGTGTTTTAAAAAGCAGGTATAAGACGGGACATGTTGGTTTATGGATCGTAAGGTGTGAAATAACCGATGATTTTAAACCTGCAGCCTTTGCCACGCTGACCCATTGCTTGTTTTGCTTTCGTTATTAATGTTTATATTCCTTTTCAGAGGATGGGCGATAGAGGGTAGCATCACTAAGATGTTTTCCAGTTATCTTAACATCCAACTAGCGCGGAATAACCACGAACTCTCCCTCTTATCACTAACAAACAATCTTGTCGTTTTCAAGTTTATTAATTCTTTGATTTCTCGCAAGCCACATTTTTGTGCGGTTGTGAGGTTAGAGATAAACCTTCTACCGTGGTAATGATTAGGGGTCTCGAGAATGCCGTCCGAAATCAAGCGGAATTTTATGTTAATTCTGTCGTTAGGGTCCTGCTGTCTGAAAAACGTTCTGAGGAAAGGAGATGGCGGTAATGCCACCGCCTCTTGATTTTCAGCTACGATTGTGCTGTATGTGCGTTATTGTATGGAAGTAAACGTATGCTGTTTAACAACCTCGCGATTGCTGAGAGAGAGAGCGACGAATTCATAGCAAGACAAGCCTCATCTTCCTCGCCGATGGTTTTAGCTGGAACTCTTTTTTAATAAATTCGCCAGAGGTGGTGTCGCTTCTGCATGTGGTGGACCGGAGCAGCTTTATTTCTGATATCTTCGTGCGCACAGCAGGCAACTCACACCTCGGAAGGCAATAAGGTTTGAACGAAAGCTTATGTTCACGTGTATTTTAACCCTGTAAGGCCAAGCTTGGGCATGCGGAACAGTGGCCGGAGGATCACGCAAAGCACATGGGATCGGTACTGGCGCCCCTCGCACACCAAAGTTTCCATTCTCCCGAGGTCAGTAAATTGGTCCCAAACCTGTCTGTGAGGATAGCAGCCCTAGCCCGCATATCGGTTGGCCATTGCGAAGCATTGAAAAAACCATGTGTTGATTCAATCACCTCCAACAAGGCTTAATGAAGTCGAATGCAAAGTGCATCCTCAGAGATTGATCAACGCCGAGAGCTTTATCCTTTCATCCCTTATACCCAAGCTTGAGCAAGATGATTGGTTACAACAAATTATAACAAGTAAATGTAAACGACAACTTTGCTAAAATTATTCACCATTCCCCGATTTCGTTTTGGTGTATGCACATCCTTGTGAGTTTAAGAAGAAACACTTATCCACTATGCAATCATGTATATTGGCGAAACGGGCAGACCCTTGTGTATCCGTATAAAAGAACACCTAGATGGCAAACGAAAAGTAAGACAAAGTACCCCACTAGGCACGCATAGGATGCAAAAGCATAGCGGAGACGATTTTGAAGTTAAGGTCAATATCCTCGCACAGGAGACTAAGACACCAACGCGCAAACTCCTTGAGGCTTTTTGGATAAATGCCAAAAATCCCGCAATGAATAGCAGAGAAGAATGCCCAGAGGTCACACGCGACCTGGCCCCGTATCTTTGAATCGATTTCTGATGTGGGGTGGTGCATTCATCAACCATATGCGACTATAATCAGCTTTGCTAACCTTCCTCATTGGAAATCATGTAAAAAGAGGTGAGTTTTTCAAGACGCTGTAGGTCATGTAATTGCCATGGAGTTTTTCGTTTTTTGTAAGTATAACTGCTGTATAACAATCCCGCGATTGCTTAACAAGAGAGCAACGCATTCATATTTCAATGCCGATGTTAATACAAAGTCGATCCTGGGAACTGTTACAAGATGGAAAATCTCTCAGCGTTATTGAACGCGCAGTCGAAAGGACTCTGCCAGAGGTGTCCGTGTAAGAGAAGAGATCCGAAGCTCCGACCTGTGTCAACGATCAGAAATCAATGATGGCCAAACAGTCCAAGATAAGGTGGGCCGGACACGTAGTGAATACGAACGACAGTCAATGGACAACAGTCATTAGTGACTGGATTCCTCGAAATGTCAAACGTACTGCGAGAAGGCCACAGACTCGATGGTCAGAGTTCTTAACGAAAAGCCTAGAAGAAAGATATGATGCTCGACGAGTCCCTAAAGGGAGCAGAACCCACTGGGCTACTCTTGCACGCGACAGGGAAAAATGGAAGAATTACTGGCGCTCGCTAGGGTCACTTGACGATCAAAGGGTCGACAGGTGATACTGGTGATACAAGTGATGTAGTCAATTTCTTGTAAAATGAAGGCAGTCAAATCGAAATTGGCGACGAAAACAACTAAGGCCCCCAACGGTTTACCGCATTATCGTAGTTAGGAGGTGTTCTTGAGTGTAGGACTGTGAAGTACAGCGAGGGGATTCATCTTCCTGACAGGATCTCGCAAGCTGAGAGAGAGTCTGAGGTTTCCATCAGGAAGCCTAGCTAAGAGTAAACAAACACCAGGATCCACCACTATCCTGTTATCAAAGTCGCATGGTAGCAAATCTCCCTCTGATCAACGAAGGCTACGACTTTCTTTGGTGGTAAAAACCTGGGGCAGACTTTGGCCAGACTGACCTCGGGATTGCATGGACCACAGTGGCCTAACCAACGAATCGCCGAAAAATGGTTATTATGCTAGGACCAGCACAACCAGTAAGGACGGGCCGTTCAAGTATTAAGTAAGTATAAGAAATGACGAAACCCTAGTGTAAACCTTTATATAATGCAAGTATATACAAATCTTCGTATTTACCTGCCCGAGTCGTTTAGAAAAGATGACTATAAGGAAGAAATTTGAGCTAACTCCGCTTAGGTCATTGACAAGTCGAACTGCGTTAGGTTCTTCCCTAAACACTTTCACCAAACATCAGACAAAATTTGATGTCTTTTTCTGCTAGAATTGCTATGAGGAAAACCTTCGATGAGTTAGCAAGGATAACTTTGGCGAACAACAGTGAAATATGAGATATTATTCAAGCAATGTGACATTCTTCGTGCATGCGAAGACTACTGAGCAGCTCTAATGATTGAAAAAAAATTGGAGGCTTTACAGTTACTAACTTGAGTTGCTAAACGATGAAAAAAATAGTAAGTAATACCAGATATAACTTCAGTGATGTTGAGATATATTCAAAACTACGGAGAGCAGGTGTCTGCGGTGGGGAATGAACGCGCTATTGTCGTTCCCTGGGAGTAACGCGTTCACCACCACACTATGCAGGTCCTTGTAATTATAACTAGAAGCCTCAGCTTAATTGGATTCGTTGCCGGTTTAGGCCCTCCAGATCAATCCCACTGATGGGTGGTTGATGAAGGCAGAAATCGATAGAACTAGCTGAGAGATAGGTGAAACAATGGACCCTCGTGGTGGAGTGGTGGACGCGTTACCCCAGAAAGGAGGAGTCTTACTCTCATCTTGCATTGCTTTCTCAGACAAATGAGCATCTCATCTTAAAGGATTAGTGTTCAGCCGTTTCTCATTAGCTTTCCACACTCATTTGGAAACGTTTACCCAAATCATAGTACAATATAATTGATCTTTTGCAACAAATCGACTTCAAGGGAGATCCATAACGTTCATCAAAACATATCGTAGTTTCTTTTTGCACCCACATTGTGCCATTTTTTTGTAAAAGATTTTATCATTTGTTTTTTGACGCAAAAATAGCAAAAGGAATTTTTTCTGTATATAACTGCCTGATCGGGAAAATGCCAAACGATGATGAACCCATCATCATAGAGCAGCTGCCAGTAGTGCCGAAACACTGTTGAAGAAACATCAGTTCGTCAATGCAGGTCTCCTCTATTTGCCCTATTGAGTGAGGAACAGCTGCCCTCTTCTCCTCTTATTTTCCTCTACCATTATTATGTTCTCATTTAAATTTTTCAGCTGACACGAAGGTAGTATCCAAAATTATTGTTCAGCTTAAACTTCGGTGTCGCCTTCGCGAGACTGTTACGATTCGATAGTACACAGATGGTCGTCTTCGACATGTGGGTGTTCGTTATCGCATTTTGCCGAATCCAGTGGAAGAATCGTCGCTCGAATGAAAATCCTCACTCGGCGGTACCCTTTTTTATACAGCCGATATCTGTTGCGCCCGACCAGCATGACATGCTTTTAGGCTGCAATGCATTCCGAAACGGCCAGCTCTTCACTGCTTGGAATTTAACCTAGTAATGGCTTAAAAACCGGCTTTTATTAGAATTCATAAAGAATACTTCATAAAGAATAATCAATATTGTTCTAGATTATTAAGTTAATACGAGGCTAGTATAAAAAGACATGGAAACTGTACCGAAATAAAATTTCATGCCAATCCCCTCTTATTTCTTAACCAAGAAAAAAATATAATCATATTGAGGTTTAGTGACTGTCGATTTTTAAAGCTTATATCATTTTCCTTCTTTTTTTTCACCTGTATAAAAACCCTCTGCAACAGACCCACACACCGACACTAGAAGCGCCTTCCACTAAGCAACAGCGTTCTAAATTATGTGACTTCCACCTGTGTTTATGCAGAGCGCAAAATTTGCGGAAGCAATCTCATCGTTAATTTGCACAAAATATTCTTTCAGTTCAGTTTTTGGAATGTGCTCGCTTCCTTCATTTCATTAAAACAACATTCTAGAGTATTCTATGAGAAAAACGAGTGTTGTCAAGCAGCCAGAACCGTCCACAAATTCGAAGACATTCGTGGGTGATGGATGCGAGTAAGCAATGTGAATGCGAAGAGTAATGGGTTCTACACAAAATGTGATCTCAAGTCGTGTAAAACAAAAGGACTTTTGAGCACAGTGGAGAAACATGATGCACTGAGTTGTTTATGCAATATTCGTTGTCATAGTAACTATAACTTTTAAGTTTGCATTATTATAACTTTAAGATATAGGTGTTCCCTTGGCATAATTATTATTACAACGCTCGCTTTTGAAGACAGGGCCACAAAGTTTTTCTGAAACATAGCCAAAAATAGCAAAATTATTGAATAAGGAGAAATTAGTGCGCCCCTGAATTTCAGTCGAATTTTAATTACTGAGCATCTATGAACATTCGCCGACTGACTCTGGTTTCTATCATCACCTGTATCACCTGTAGTCCTGTTGATCGTCTAGTGACTCGAGCGGGTGCCAGCACATCCTCCATTTTTCCCTGTTGCGTGCAGGAGTAGCCCAGTGGGTTCTGCTCGCTATAGGGACTCGTAGGGACTCCTAGGGTTTCTATCACAATGAGCGCTAAACATATTATACGGCATATCTCTACTAACCAGTATAAAAATAGTGGAGCTTAAAAACTTCAAAAAAAAACTTAACAAATAAATTTGTATTCGCATAAGAAACAGCTTCATTTAAACAATAACCGTTTATTTGTTGGAAGTGTTTAAGTTAGTTGGTGGATAGCAGCCGCAGAGAGTAATACATGAGCGAGGACTGTGCCTATGTGCGGTCAATGGATCAGCCTGAGGTATGGCGCCAGGTCACACGTGATAAAAAGACACTCCTCCTTGCTGTCCATTTTTGAATTTTTGGAATTGATCCAGAATGCTTCAAGAGTTTTACGCGGTGATGCCTTTGATTCGTGCGTGAGGATAGTAACTCCTACTTCGAAATCTTCTCCGTTATGTTCCTGCAACCTATGCGCGCCTAGTGGAGCGTTTGGTTTCAATTTAGATTTACCGACTAGGTGTTCTTTTATGCGGACGCAGAGCGGTCTACCCGTTTCGCCAACGTATTCGTCCCCGCATGATTTACATGAGATCAGGTAGACTGTACCCGAGCTCATGCAATCACAGTCTCTTCCGTTTGGGTAAATTATGCAGATTTTCGTTTTGCATAGACGGTCATATAGGTGGTTCCGAACTAGCTGGTGTCTTAGAGTGTCCGGTGGTATTTCTATCACTCTTACGGAATTTTTTAGACCCTCGATCCTCTTTCCCTTATTAAGCAACATTTTATGGCTGCACTTATTTCGTTAGAAATAAAGGACAAGAGGAACGGAGCCTTGTTTTCGCTAGAATTATCGCTTTGGGGAGTAGTTTCTATTCTATGCCTATGTCGAGAAGCTACAGTTTCGTAACCATTTGAAATGGCTATTTGGCGCGCCAGTTTCGAAGATTCTTCCCTTTGCTCTCTACCTGGGCACACGTTGGCGACGGTTCGAAACACATTTCTTATAAGCGCCCTTTTAATGTGTGAGGAATGAAAGGAGAGGTAATGAACCAGTATATTCTTACTGCTTGGCTTTAGATACCATTTTGTGATGTGGCCGTTTTCCGATAGGTTGACTTGAACGTTTGGGAATGGAAGCTAGTTTTCTTTCGGTTTCTCACGGGTGAATTTTATGTACTCTGACTGTTTGTTCAATAACTCGAAACATTTGTCCACCTCCTCTTGTGTGGAGCAAATGACAAAACAGTCATCTATATACCTACAGTAGAGTAATGGCCCGAGATCGACTACTGGTGCCTCCACTTAAGCATAAAGGCAAAGGCAAGGGTTGGTGTCAATCGCTGTCCCATTGCCAACCCTCTCATTTGCGCGTAATGTTTCCCGGACCATCTGAAGATTGAGCAGTTTAGGAACTCCTTTAAGAGGGTCATCAACAGCTGAATCGAGAAGCCATACATGTTTATTGCTCCTTCATGTTATATAAGGAGTTCGCGAATGGCTAGCATAGCGGAGTCATTCGACACGTTTGTATGGAGGGCGGTGACCTCGAAGGACTCCATCACGTACGCGTTGTTGGGTTGCGCATTACGTAGACGATCCAGGAACATTTGGGTGTTCGTAAGATGGGCTGGTATGCTTTTAAGCAATGGATAAGGATTAGATTTACAAACCAAGCAATTCTATCCGTAGGTCCGTCTACACAACTGGTGATGGGTCTTTAAAGGTGGAGGGGTCAGTATACGCCAGATCATCAGCGGATGTTAACTTATGGGTCTTGATAACTAAGTATAAGACGAAGCATGCCGGTACTTCGATCTTAAGATGAGGAATGTCTGCTGGTTTTAAACCTGCTGCACTTGCCGTTTTGACCCATTCGCTGTTCAATTTTCGATTTTGACTTCTGAATTCTTTTTCAGTTGATGCGCGATAAAGCGATGCGTCTTACCGTTATGTCGACACCTAACTGGCGAGGAACTACCACAAACTCTCCACCCTTATCACAACTGATAACCTAATAGTCTTTGATTTTAGTAGCTCTCGAGCCTGTCGCATACCAGATTTTTTCGCAGCTGTAAGGTTCGAACTAAAATTTCTCATGCGATAGTGATTAAGGATTTTGAGAGTTTCGCTCGAAAATATGCGAAATTTTATATCGACCTCGTCGTTTGGGTCCTGTTGTCTAAAGAATCGCCGAGGAAATGGAGGTGGTGGTAGTGCCCCTACCTCTCGTTGTTCTTTTTATTTCGTGTCTCAATTTGCTGCCGAGTCGATCTTGGAGCTCGTGCAGGGTGCACGCGATCCTACGCAAGGTTTCTTTACAAATGGGTTGCGCTGATGAGAAACTTGGACCCAATTTTAATAGCGAACGGGCGTCATCGGGCAGAGTTATGCCTCCTAACACGGTGACCCTTGACTTTCAGGAACGTTATCGACCACATTTTTAGTGCTAGCGATATCGTAAACGGTTTTGGTTTGTTTAATTGAAGCTGGTTTTTGCGAGCAATCTAGTAAATTTTGAAACCTTTTGCTTAAGGTTACTTTAGCATTCGACTTAATAGAATCGCAAGTCAGAATTGACCCACCCACTATTCTTCTCCAAAGGGAATCCTCCAAATACTGAACACAATAAGATTCCTTCGACTTGCACTTCTTCAATTGCGCGTACATGGTGTCCTGTTTGCATCGAAGAGAGGTGCGTAGTAGTCGCGTTTCGATGTCAAGTACTAGTTGGATGTCACTCGGTAGACCGCCTACATCGTGTAGTCGTTTTCGTCTGATGAAGTTCAGCACGACTCGGTGTTTCAGGGAGCGACGGAGAAAGAATATCGTTTGTCTACCTAAGACAGTTTTTTGTCTTAGTGACAGGACTTCTTTTACTAGCCGGAAATATTTTGCTGGCACTTCACGTAGTAATTCCCAACACCGACTTTCTATTAACCTTGGCATTGATTGGTAATTCGATGTTTTATTTCAATAAGCAAACACGAGGTTGTTATTTTAGAATTCATTGGGATCCAATAGCTGACGTTCCAGCAGTACCCCCCTCTTCAGAGCCTGGAAGAGTGTACTAATACGTAATTTGCTACTAGGTCAAACCTTTCAGCAGCACAGACAAAAAGGTGAAAATCAAAACGATAATTACAATAACAACCTCGCTATTGCTGAAAAAGAAAAGGAAAGCGAGATGTTTAAAATCCAATGCTGAGGTTAATAGACAGTCGATCCTGGGAGTTGATTTTTCGTTGTTTTTGGTAAGTGATATTTGAGCGACGAATAGTGTGCGGCAGTGAAAAGAATTTCACGAATTTAAGAACATTCTCCATTTGATATGCTTTTGCTGGTCAACTTTTTTTTACTTCTGAAATGATGAAGTCGTTACCGCGCCTCGCATGGTTATTATCATAGCTAGTCGATCGCTCTCGTCTATCGGATAGTGTCCCATTTTGCGGTTAGGCTGTCGGAGAATCCTAATATTGATCTACTTGTATCCCGGCAAACCTGGAGAGTAATGTCAAGCTCTCATTGGTAAACTTTACTGAAGGATGAAAGTCGCTGTGCAACCAATTTCTCTACCTGTGAAAGAACACCATGCCGCCTACTACTTGGATAGCACTATATACCAAATTTTTTTTTAAGCTAAGAAAGTTGAACTGCTTGGTAATCTGCTGGAAATGATGTCAAATAATAAAAGCTGATGAGTAGTTTTTAGAAAATGCTACTTCTATTGCTGCAAAAAAATGAAATGAAAGCGAGAGGGTTCGAACATGTTTATTATTGCCAGCAATCAAATTCGCTGGGTTGACATGTATGTTATGGTATTGGCTTAGAGTAATCCGAGGCAGATCATGCAAATATGTTTGAAGCCATGAAGGTCCAAGATAAGATTGAATTGGCGCTGGTTGAAGAGTAAAAAGAAATACTGAAAAGGTGAGATTATGGTACGTAGAACGGTAGTACAAAGAGAGAATAATTTTTTCGTCACATATCTTATTGCATCAAAACGATGAGATACTACATGAGAATAGTACAAGGCAAGGCTTGTGCTTTTCTGTTAGTACTGAGTAATCCTATCGAAATAGCTGCTGTCGCGGTTCGTCCTCCGCATTCCTTTGAGAGTTAATCGATCTGGACGCGCTAAAGGTGCTCTTCCTTACTTAGACCACTCGTCTCCAATCATGTGCATACAATCTCCTCTTATGATTGTGACGCTGTTTTTCTTTACGCACCTCCAAATTTTGTCCTTCCACCTCTTAAGGATCATTGCGCGCAACAGTGCCCAACAAATATCCCTGTCATCTACGTTCATCACAGTATCACATCACAGTGGCTCGTTTTCACATGCACATGGATTGCTCAACATGATTTTTGCCCAGAAATTCATTATTTTTCTCCAATGAGCAAACCCAAGGTTTGTAATATAGCATTTATTAGCACACAATAGCTGACGTTTCGGCAGTTTCGCCTTCTTCAGAGCCTGAAAAGTTGAGTTGATCAAATTGACGTGAAATCTACTCAACCAAACATTTTCGCAACCTCAACAGACAGAGCTTAACAGATAAATTTTTTACTGGCACAACAAACAGCTCCTTTCAAACATCCATCGCCTTGTTCTTTGTATGTCTTCCAGTTATTTGATGCAGACCAGTTGCAAGCAATGACAGGGCGAGTGTTACATGGACCTCCCTGCTACCATCTCCTTGATGTTGTAGCTTCCTAATTTAGTTAAAATTTATTTCTGGCAAAACAATGTTTTTATACTTATCTTACGCTTCTTCGCCGTAATCTCATTATCACTGGAAAGCGCCGGCTGCTTTTCGAGAATTGTATCTCTGGATAACTTTTCTATTTCCTTACTATAAAGAAATCATTTTCTGCTGTTATTTACTTACAAATAATAATTATTTTTCCATTATTTTTTATTCCTTGAGATCGTTAGCCATTTCTCCTGTTTAGTTTATCTTCCATGCGCAGCAAATTAGGCACTTGTTTATTAAGGAAAAACTCTTCCCTACTAGGTCTTAGTCCTGACCGATATTTTCGAATGTCACAACGATTACATGAGAGACTAATCTATGATAGATTGCGAGTTTTGTTCATTATTCCTTAAGAATATATTCTCTCACCCAGAAGAAAACGATCCCTTATGGCATATTTGAGATAGCGGGTTTATAAAATATTTTTTCTATACGTATATATAAACGTGCACATCTATGTTTACATTTTTCTATGTATATATATATGCATCTATATACATACATCTGGATTTAGATATAAAGGAGACGAGTAACGCAGTGGTAGTGATGCCGGTCGTCACGGAGACGATGCTGGCTCGGTCTTTTCCCGCCACCCCTCTCATTCCTTCGGGGTTAAGAAGTTGTTAGCGGACCTGTCTTGGAAAAAAGCAGTCTCTGCGGTCCAGCTGGAAACGCTCCAGCCCGGATACCTTAGGACTTCAGTGAGAATCGACGCAACCAGCATTCTACAACATTCAAAAGGAAAGGAAAATCGTCAAGTGGCAATCATACGTAAAAGTTGGAAAACCCTAGCGGATGACTGATGGGAGGAAACGAATTGAATGTGAGCAATGGTGGGATCCGCACAGTAGACGTTAAGATGGGTCGCGTAAATTAAAATAAAATTAGATTAAATCAAAAAATACAAGTGTGGGTTTTTATACAGAGGTCTTATTTCGTGGAAGATTGAGAAAAACATGAAAGAATTGTAGAAAAGGTTTTCTTTCATCGGTTTAGACATATATGTTACTGTTAACTATATTTCACTATGATTTACCATGCGCTCACGTCATTGTCAGCTGTCTGAAGCCAATCGTAACTTATGGTGTGATTTATTAGATATCTTTATAGCATATGAAACATTGAATTATTGACCAAAAATTCAACTTTAAAGACGGTTTCTTGATAACTTCCAATAATCTTCTTTCTGATGGCGGACAGCGTCCCGACAGTAAAGCTGTTCATCACTAGCACGGTGCTGGTTCAATCTCCTCGGTTGGGTTCGCCAACTCTCTCATCCATCTGCGGTCGGAACATTGATATCAGCCTTCTCTGGAAACAGCTCACTGCCTGTAAACCAGGTGAGAGCAGTCTAAGTGTGCTATCCAAGAACTTCGTGTGTAAGTTTTTCTCTACGTTTTGAGAAAAATGCTAATCTTCTCTCATCCTATGTATGCTCCACATTATTCTACTCATAATTCCATGGTTTTGAACATATACAACTCTTGTGTATGATGAAAAACATTCGTCCACTTAGCAATCATGCTACTTCCAGAATTTAATGAAGTTGTATAAATCATGCAAGGAATATTACGACGTCTACCTTTCAGTTTCGTTATACATCCATTTCAAACAATCCTTAAAAGTAATCATAAAAATTGAAAGCAAAAAAAAAACGAATTGCTTATCAACATGGTGTAACACACTTCATGCTATGCCAGTAGCTCGAAGTATAAGGACTTCTGCGTCTCTTCACCAGCCACACTCTCTAGTTGCGCACTGCCCTCGACAAAATTGCTCCCTCGCCGCGAAATGAGAAATTAGTGAGAAATTATAGAGTAGACTTCGACAAACTATTAATTGATTATAGGAAGTGTAAGAAAACAATTATGTGCACCGAGGTCAACCACTGGGAAGAGAATGATACCTATGGTGTCTCACCGACCACACCCGGAAACCATTGTGACATGTGTACGTTTCACTCGTCACAAGAGTGTTAAACACTACTCGTGTTGCTAAATCTCCTGGAAATGTCTATCTACCCTCCGTTGTCGTGTAGGAATCGTTGCGATTCTCTAAGAAACCGATTTGCAAAACGGCAAACTTTCTTAATATCTATAAGGCGTATAACTTATTTTAGGAAGACCTGGCAACGGTGGCGGTCTATCATGGCTATCAAGAGCCCATTAACGCATTAGTTAAAGGTACATCGCAATACACAAGTGGTCTTTACTTCGATCCCGCGCCCATGTCTCGCCAAGTCTCCCACCTCTCCGAAGTCGGAATATTGAAAGCATGCTTGTTTGAGTGAATGTCAGCACTGAGTTAGGTAGATCGGGAGGTCGACGGTATAGGCTATATTTGCATTCAGTGCCCTCTAACGATGCTCGATGGAGTCGAGGGCATGGTGCGTCTCTCAGGAGTTGACGAAAGTTGATAGCCTCATCTGAATGCTTCTTTCATTCATGGTTATTTTGAAATTAAAAGCGAAATCACGTTCGAACAGCACTCTGTGCCAGTGAAGAGCGATGATGAGAGATTCTCACATAGTAGCTAAACATTGCGAAAAACCGACCACCTGAATGGCGGTTAGAAAGGTAAAAGATAAAAAGGTTTTCAACGTTGTTCAGTCTCTGATAGATGCGCCTTGCATTCGACTTCATTAAGCATCATTGGAGGAGAATGAATGCATATTTGGCCCACACATTGACAAATTGTGGCCTAGCGATGTATAGAGTTAGTGCTGTTATCCTGCAAGGCAAATTTGGTACAAATTTGGTGATTCCGGAAGGATGGAGGGCGTGGTGAGCCAGGGCCGCCAGATCGAACCCATGTGTATTGCGGGGCAGGCACCTCTAACCACTGCTCTACATGCACCTCTGTCACAAAGATACGAAATCGGATAGAGAAAATGTTGGGATTTGCCCAATACGTGAAAATGGGTCATCTCAGTATCGGAGCATGGTAAGCGGTACTTTGTCCTTGCCTACTATTTAGAAGTATAGCTCGTAGGGATGTAAAAGTTGAAGATCTAATAAGGTAGAAGAAGTGTAAACTTAGTCCAGCGTGCTTTGCTCCTACATCAACGGCAATTATACGGTGGTTTTGTTACGACCTTCCACGTGAATATACGCACTTCTTCTATCGCCCTTCGTATCCATTCGATTGTATTGATGGCGTCACTAAAGTCATTTTGTTAACAAATTTTCAACCAATAATTGCGTGTTGTCTGCAGCCACTTTTTCTGCACTTGTAATTAAAGCCATTTTTAAAACCAGATTGTTTCTTCATGTTTCTAGATAATAAAAAAGTTTTCCGAATTTTATAGTTAGTTGCCTACACTTAAATAAATTAGCAACCTTGATTCTATCTTTATCTTCTTTTCACCTGCTACAACGGCATAGCCGGAGCAGACGGCGAAATCGTTCGTCCGCCTCGTGTGCTATTGTTGCCTAATGGGTTCTGTTTATGCGGAGTGTGCAAAGAGAATAATAATTTCTTGTTCGGAGGGTTTGCTAAGTTTGAACACCAGATCGGCAAAATTCTTTCAGTTTCGAAGTTTACGAAACCCATCGCTAACACCTCTTTTTCAAGAGTCGTTAATAAGAAGAAGGATACTCAGGAAGAGTCTCATTCCCAGCATCTCCGCCATTGCGACATTCTTGATCACTGTTCTTCGGTCTAGATCAGAATTCCAGATCTCATCTTTCAGTTATGTATAGTTTTCTTGGTTTTGTAGTTTTGTATAGTATAGTATAGTTTTCGTTTTCGCATAATATAGTTTCTTATGTATAGTTTTTTTTGTACAGTTTTTTTATAGTTTTCAGTTATAGCTCGATGCTTCAGTCCTTCGATGGAGCATTCGATATGGCTTACCGCTTTTCATCCTATTTGCTTAGCATCCGGATTTTCGAGGGCTACATTCAGCCAGAACTGTGCATTCAAGCAGATGAGCACGGATCAGACGTGAGAAAATTTTTAATCATTGCATTCCAGCTTGTGCACCGTGCCCTCGAACGTCTTGATACAATACAACTAGAATTTTTTTAATTTTTAGCGCCAATGATGACCAAAAATGTTGCACTCTTAAATCGAATTTTTCGATTGCTCTGCATTGCAATGAGTTCACCTAGGTTCAAATCATTTATAGCAGGAGACGTTATCTGCTTGCATAAAAGCCAGTTCATTATTAAAACCCAAGCGCGTAGCAATATTTTTTCTCGTATTTTTCTCCCTGACGGGACAAACCTACTTACAGAGTGAGAGCGAGGAGTTCTTACTCCTGGTAAGATGTCTTTTAATACTGTTGCTTTGTGAAGAAAGACGCAGGTACATTACAGAATGGAGTTTTAGTATCAGTCGAACTTCCGGAGAAATAGTTCCATGCTTGAACGGCCAATCTACGCCAATCGCGAAATATAGTGCGCCTTCCAGCACAGTTTCCAATAAACTGGTAATTTGCTCATTGCTCCAGTTTTCTTTCTTGCATGATGCGTCACCAAGTCTATTGTGCCAGCACTTCATGCATTCGATTGGTTTTCCTCGCATTCATCGTCCACAAAGGTATAGGGTATCGAACATTTGGGGCTCGTGTGGCACAGTGGTTGGAGGCACAGTGGTTGGAGGCACAGCTGCGACGCACACGTGGAATCCGTCTCCCCGCCCATGGCTCACCAAGCCTTCCATCCCTCTGGGGTCGACTAATTGGTACCGAACTTGTCTGGAAGGATGGCAGCACTGGCTTGATACATCGGTGGCCCACAGCGAGTCATTGTAAAGGCTAGATATGCATTCAATCACCTCCAACGATGCTTAATGAAGTCGAATGCATGGCGCATTCCTCAGAGATAGATCAGCGCCGAGAGCTCCTTTATCAACGCTCCTTTATCCTTTATCGAACATTTCACATGTTGTTTCTTTGCTGGTCCAGGAATTCGTCCTCCTTATGAGTGTCGTAGAATACTCGTCGATTAGATGATTCTGTCTAAAATCTTGGTGATAGCCGAGCTAAAATGTTCCCACTTTGCTGGGAGAAGAACGCTTAGGAGGGGATCAAAATCTTAACTTCTCGAAGTATCGGAATCTATGCAGTGGTCGTCACCCCTCTTGTCACAGTGCATAGCCACCCAGGATTACAGTGATTTCTGTAGGTTTGGCTTTTGATTTGCCAAGACGATGAACATTAACTTTGCGCTGTGCTTCGACGCTGTGGAATACCCCCGGTAAAGGCGATAAATTTGTTCTTAAGCTTTCAATCTCTAAACTATTTTAAAGCCTGGTTAAAGTCCTTTTCGCTACCCTATTTATTTGTAGACCTATGAGGAAGTTTTATCTCAAATAGGTTGGTTAAGTGGTATCTGTTACCCATCTATTAGATTGAATATTAGAAGGCCGCGTGTGGCGCAGAGGTCGGAGGCGCCCTAGAATACACAGGGGATCGATTCCCGTGTCCCTGGCCCACTAGGCCTTCCATCACTTCAGGGTCGGTGAGTTGATACCAAACTTGTCTGGAAGGATATCTGCAGCGGATCGATACATTAGTAGCTGGCTGCGAATCACTGCTAATGCCAGATTTACATATAATCATATCGAAACGGTGCTCAGTGAAATCGAATACATGATGTACCTTCAGGTATTGATCAACACCGAAGACTTTATCCTTCATCGTTTGGTCTTTTAGACAGAGCCATCAATTTTCGAAAGGACTTTCACCGATACACTTCCTTTCGTTTTTCCGCGCATAGTGTCTGCAAGTTCCTATCAAGTTTCACTTGCAGATGTTAAGGAAGGCCTTCGATTCTGTTGAGGAAGAAGCGGCCTGGTAAGCGACAGGAACGGCGTCCACCAGAGAGATATTTCATGATCTGTGCAGCCTTAACAATGAAAGGAGTATTTTGAATGCTTTGACGTCGAAACGTTAGCCGATAATAAAGATTATTATCAACCTCGTGTAAGCTCATCAAGAAAAATACGTACTCCTTTAAGAGTGTCATCAACTGCTGACGTCAGCTTGTACGTAAATAAAGAAATAAAATAACACCTCGTGTTTGCTGAACAGAAGTAAAAAGAATTATTTCATCAATGCCGAGGTTAATAGAAAGTCGGACGTGGGAGTTGCTTTAGCTATATATTTACGGATGTTGGCTAGCCAATATGAACGACTCCAATCTGAAATTGAGTACGGGATGGTAGATTGCCTGGGTCTTGAAAATATGTTGAGGACACTGTAAATAACACCAGGAGTACCTGACCCCTTGTCTACCTCTTTTAGTCCGAGGTTCACGCAGGCCTCAATAGGCTTTTGAAACCTGGACGCTACATGAACAGAACCAAGTGTTGTTAACTTTCGCAAATGCGATATCGGAAGGATGATGAGGGCTGGTAAGAGGTGAGAAACCAGTTTCGATACGTGCCGATAAAAGAACAGATGCGTTAAAATGCTTCTGAAGCGATGTCTTAATTCGCTCATTAGTGAACATGGTTATTTGCTCAAAAAGTGATGGTATTCAATTTTTTTTTTTAAAATAATTGCAGCCGTAGTGTTTAATACGCGGATTCGTTACGTTCGTTGATCTTCGTTTTCATCAGAGGCACCTTTTGATTTACAATGCCAGTCGGGTTTCAACCAACAATTCTGCTTCTCTCTGCTGCCATGTTTTAATTTGAGAAAAAGTTCTGGTTGGTGAGTTCTATCAATCACCCTTCAGTCATGAAAGAGCTCATTAAATTTATTTGCACAGTTTCGCTATTTCAGGTAAGTTCATATCTTGCATAATAATCTTTTATTCTAAATTAAGTTCGAATGCACTGGTTTTGAAAGGAGTTTGACTACTACACAAGATAATGGGTGATGGGAGATACTTACGCATTCGTCTGTTTTCGAATGGTCTCAAAATAAAACCGTTATGGGTGGAAGAGATTTCCATTTTATAAACATCTATGTAGACTATGTATGTACCTATGTAGACTATGTATGTCTATGTATGACCTTTAAAACAGTACTCTGCCTTCTGTTAAAATTAGCTATGACGAATGATTTTCTCTAAAGAACCAGTGACTTTTTTCGCCAAAATTTCACCTTTGACTATCGCTTCACCAACCAGCTACAGCTTATTGGTGCAGTGGCAAGTGCGCGGAGTATACTAGCTTAATAACTGATCTCTTCTTACAATGAGCTTAACGGCTTTGATGTAATGCAGAGGAAAGATATTTTTTTATGAGAGTCTACAACAATGCAAAAGAAAAATGTTGGTATTCGTTCATCCACTACCATCGCTGAGAAAATTGACTGTGGTGGATTCTGAGCGTGCGATACCGAGAACACACATAGGATGAAAAATACTGTTCAAATCATTACCGACAAAAAAGTCAAGCCATTTTGTTTCAGTTTATCTGGGTTCTAGGAATTTGCTGGATAGGCGTGAAATCACATTTTCACGTCTATGTCCTGTGCTCGCATAATGATCGAGTAACTCGAACGAATAGCAGTGAATCCTTCATTCTTCTTTGCTTCTCCTCCCATTTTTGTTCATCATGCTTTACTATTTCAAAGTACATGAACGACATCGTACTACTTTTGATTTTGACCCTTTTGTTTTTGCTATGACTAGGTCTTCACGAGTTAGACTCCCTGATCCACTATAGTGTAAGTCAACTTTTACTTGGGCTTCCAAATAAACTCTCAAACTTCACGATTGAACCACATCCTCGGAGAAAACAAATCCTTAGTAGAGTTCGACGGCTAAGAACGCGGAAAAGTGCTAGGCTTTAGAGAGAAATATAGCTTAAGCACTTTTTACTTTGTAGATAATATTTTGCAGATATACTTTTAGCCTTCTCTCTCTCTCTTTCTCTCTCTCTCTTTCTCTCACTTTCTCATTTCTCGTATTTTGTTCCAGAGGCATGCATACCACTACTACTGCATTGTTGATGTTACAGATATAGTATCCAGGATCGACATTCTATTAACCTCGGCATTGAATTATGAATTCGTCGTTTTCTCTCTCAGCAATCGCGAGGTTGTTAAACAGCATACGTTTACTTCCATACAATAATACACATACAACACAATCGTAGCTGACGTTTTGGCAGAATCGCCTTCTTCAGAGCCGCTTATGGCTTTTTCATCTGTGTTCCACCGAGGAAGAACAGCCGCTCCGAGTCGTATATGGTTGAAGAAGGCGATTCTACCGAAACGTCAGCTACGATTGTGTTGTATGTGTATTATTGTATGGAAGCAAACGTATGCTGTTTAGCAACCTCGCGATTGCTAAGAGAGAAAGCTACAGATGTATGTTTCCAATAAAAAAAATTTCTCTTAGAGCCCTATTACTTTTCAACGCGTTATCTTTATTCTTTTTTTTGATAATGAGTATTTCTATTTCTTTATTTGAAGGTATTCTAGATATATTTCTAACTAGGACTGATTTCGGTGATATTGTTTTAAAACATCAGCATATTTAATAGGCCTAGAGATATCCTCTCGCATAGGTATAGCGCGGTAGCTGAAATGTCGTGTAATAAATATGTTGTCGTTATAATCACAATCTTAACCGTTTTTGCGTCTTGGGTGATTGCTGATGGCAAAAAGATCGATAGAACTAGCTGAGAGACAAGGCGAAACGAAGGACCCGCATGGTGTGGTGGTGAGCGCGTTACTCCCCGGAAAGGACAATAGCGCCTTCGTTCCCCACCATAGACACCTGGGGTCCAGAGTTTTCCAAATAACTCAGCTTCGTTAAAGTTATATTGTCGTTAGTTAGTTCAATCTCCCACTTTGAGCCAGCTAAACTACCATCCATCTAGGATCGGCACATTAGTGCCACACTTGCCTGTGAACATAAAAATGCTAGCCTGCTACATGGTTTAACCACTGCAAGTTATTGTATAGGTTAAAAAGAATCATCCAGTTACCTCTACTAATTTTAGTGGAGCACATCATAAAAAAACTTGTTACAATCCTTAAAGATCACTCAGTCTTAAACGTTTCTTCCTTTCATCTTTTATGAAGAAATCTACGTCTGCTGACAAATCAACTGTAATTCGTTACGGTTCCCAAAACAAAGGCGAAGAATGATGAGCTTTCTGACATCGGTGAAGTGTTTATGGTTAGATGGCAAGATTTTCCTCTCTCTATTTCCTTTTGGCAAGATTCAAACGTATGCAGTAGCCGGCAGAAGCAGAGGATTGTTTGATGTTTTAAGATGAGAATTGCTTGTAGCCCAAATTTTCTATAGAAGTGTGTCGAGAAATTTATATCTATGTTGTGTAAGTCTATCTCTCTTGAAGTCGAAAACAAAGAAAGTGCAAGTTTAAGGTAACTGCAAAAAGTTTAGAAGTAGTTTTTCAATACTTGGTATTATATCAAATTCCTTTCCTCATAAGACGGTTGGTATTATCCACTACAAGGTTCATCTATTGAGTCAGAACATTGAAATGGAGCGAGCTTTGCAAACCACTGTCTCTCAGTTCCGTGTTTCGCCTTATTCTATTTTCTTGAATGATGACCTGAATTTATACCAAAAGTTTGATTCTTGTTGGTGTTGTAGAAATCGTCGTCAAAGCAATTTCATCAAGGTTTTTGTTACAATTGTCATGCTCATCAAGCACATCGATCAGTCATTTGGCTACATTCCTGATGCATTTTTTATGGAACTGTTGTAACTGCACTTCAACTACTGCTTCAATCTCGACTTGTAGAAGTCGAAAATCTCTAAATATGAGAAGTTAGAAATTTCCACACTCCAACATTCGAGCTTTTCTCAAACTAAGCTCAGTATTTTCTTTCTCACAAGAGCTCTATCCAGTCAAGTGATTTTCATAGACGTTTCCATGGCCAGAGTTGCCATACGGTACCTGTTCCAAGTACCACAGCAGAATTAAACCTTACCACAAAGTAGCCTTGGTTGAATTAACTGCTTTTGTTCGTGTGTAACTAAAGGCGAGGTTAGTGCCGCTGAAGTTAGCTCTGTCTTTTTCATGGACGACAGTACAGCAGCGCACATCGAGAGTGCTGCAGCTCGGAATATGTCCGTCAAGTGGTGTTCAGTTAATCGGAACATCAATCTGCGTCAATCAAACGCTTGTGGCTGTTGTTGAAAGGTGAAGAAGTGACAGCTGAGTACGACTTTCAGTTCATTCCTAGCAGTTCCTCCCTCATGCTCCTCCACTACTCTTCGCATTTTTTTTTTGTTTACAGAGAAGGTAATGCTTCGAAACTTATAGGAAAAAAGACACACTATCAATTGCTAGTCTTCTCGATAGTTGCTACATATAAAAATCTTTTAACGCTCATCAGCTTTTTAAATCAATTAGCTTTTTCGGAAATTACCATGATTTTGCACTTGTATTTTTAAAATGGCATATTTCAGCTGAAAACAAACTTTATTAATCAAAACTAAAGTAGAATCTACAAATTTTTGCTGACCGGGAACAACACCATTTATTCCGTATCCTTAAAAACCTAAAGTTTTTGAGGTGATGAAGTCGTTGAAGAGAGCCTTAACCCCTTCTTAATTTCTGGCGCACTTATAAGAAGTTGCCGAGATGCTTGAAAAGTGATAGTTGGTAGGGGAGATGTCCATCGTGTGTGGTGAATGAGGCAGAGTTTGTTAGCCCAGCTCATCAAACCTGTGATGCGTCGGTAGTGCAACGGGCAGACAATTTGTACAGCATCCATTTATCCAGCTCTTTTCATCAAAATCTTTATGGTTTTATTTTGCACTATACCCTGCTGCAAAAAAGGCTATACATTAAATATCAGTTAGGACATACGACCACAACGATGCTGAGATATTTGCAAAATTACAGACCGCAGGTGTCTGCGGTGGGGAACAAACGCGCTGTTACCCTTTCCGGTGGGTGACGCGTTCACCACCACATCATGACGGCCGTTCTTTTAGCCCATCTCTCAGCTAGTTCTATCGATCGATGGACCCGCATGGTGTGGTGATGAACGCTTTTGCCTCTGAAAAGAGTAGTAACACGTTCGTTCCCCACCACAGACACCTGCGGTCCGAAGTTTTGCAATATCTCAGCATCGTTGTGGTTGCATTTCGCACAATACCTTGGTGAGAAAAGTAGTTGTAGTTGGCAGAAAACAAAAAGCAAACATTGTGATCTCAACTACAGCTCCAGCTTACCTGGTTTCAGTACTGATATGGGCTCCCTAGATCAATTCCGCAGATAGGTGATTGCTGATGGCATAGATCGATAGAACTAGCTGAGAGACAGGAGAAACGAAGGAGCCGCATGGTGTGGTGGTGAATGCGCTAGTTCCCGGAATGGATAATACCGCGTTCGTTCACCACCGCAAATACCTGCGGGCCGGAGTTTTGTAAATATCATAGCTTCGTTGTGGTTGTATTTCGCATCATACCCCGCTCTAAAAATTGTACTAGGCGGAAAATAAAAGGTAAACATAGTTAAGACATAGTCGTGGTTGTACTTGCTACCATCAAATTTTTCAATCTATTTTAGCCAATAGCGAAAGGGTGTTTACGTGCTTTCTCAACATTAAGGTTGGATTCGCCGTATTTCTTGAAATTTTTAAAGTCAATGTTGAACTGCGCGTTCGCGTGCTTTCAACTGCTCTCTTCCTACCAATTTAAGTTAAGCCTAGAAACAATGTGATCTATTTCTTGCCAGTAAAGCTCAACAAAGATTGACGTAAAGAGATTTATTTCACCTTGAAGCAAAAACCCGTTGAAAAACTGACCGAATGGCAACAAGTAAAAAAGCGGAAAAATATAATGAAGGAATAGTTTTGGGAGATCATGGGACAGAGAGATGACTCACTTGTTGTAAAACATGCGACCAATCTTGTCTCAAGAAGCAAAGATTGAAAATTGGACGCCTCCTTTAACTAAACAAAATAACAAAATAGCCAATTAACGGAGCATTTGATTAGGAGACAGTACTAATACCTAAGGCAGGTGTTTCAAACCAATTTTTTTTAAGCTAATGGAGTTGTGTTAATAACGACCGTCTCCTAAAAGAAGCTAAAAACTAAAGAAGATATCCATTAGAAAACATATTCACGGCAGCTTTTGCGTAAAAGTATCTTTCAGTCTTAGCAGGGTGCTAAATTGGTCACGACTAGAACCATAAAAAATACGATTAAAAAAGCTTCAAGTTTATTTCACAGTTCGCAGTCAAAATGTGCTGGCGGTATAATAACGTTTTTTATTCGTGCACTCACACTTTTGCTCTTCACATTTTCACTGAATAACTATAGAATAGAGTCCATTAAACCGTATATAGAACGACAAATCTCACCAGAATATTCTTTTTCAATTGTTCGCATGAGATTTTTCGCTGTTCATTTCACTGACTGTTCCTAGGAACTGATCATGTTTCACTTTGAGTGTTTCAATTACTTTTAATACGTGTTTGCTAGTGTTAGTTGTATTAGTTTCATGTCCTGCTCAACCATACGTGTCTATAACGAATTTCTCCAAAAGAAAAAGAATCCCTCCATGACCAGGAAATAATATTCATTTCACTTTTAAGTAGTGTTTCTATTTTTGGATACAGGCTCAAAATATGAACCTAAGTTGTACATATTCCATTATCATCTGTTTGGTATAGTGAGGCCTAGAAATGAACGAAACAAAGAAGACGGAAAACTAGCTACGACTGTTTTCGTACCAGCTACTAGTAAGTGCAGCGCTAGAAGTTCACCACGGTAGCACGGATAACTCATCAATCAAGCCGCAAAAACTTTCCAAGAGTCGCACATGAGACATTTATATTTGGTTTTGCACCACTTTATCAAAAGTGTAATAGACAAACCTCTTTCTTGAGCACGAAATGACGCTTCGTTTATCACAGTTTTATTTCCTCAAGCGAATATATGTTCATCAATCCATATACTCTGACTTTTATCGACGCCTGAGAGGAGACCTACCTACACGTACACCCAACAGGTTTGATATTGCAGCTGTTGCCTCATGCGAAGGTCTTTTTCTCGTTTCCTCCATCGTATATGTTATTTAGTAAGCAATTAACGAATTGTCGACATTTGCGATCGGATCTCGTGTTGAACTACTAGGCTAATATGCAATAACACCCTTCATTTCTGACGATGTTACACTTAACAAGAAAAAGCTGCTGTTTTTCGGTGACGATGCAGCTGGCAGCGGTTATTGGAGCTATTATTTTTCCGTGTTCACCTTCTCAGTGTTGAGGAAAGTATTACTTATAGAAACTCCCATCGTTTCACATGAAAATACGTTTCTGTTTCATAGTTTTTCCTTTTCTCCTACGCTTTAAATTCGTGAAGCTAATGTCCATGTCATCAAATAAGCCATATTGCTATTGCTGTGGTTGTTTTTATTCCTAGATTTTCTTCTTCGATGTGCATGGTCGTCGACGGTTGGAAATATTCTTTGTCAAGTTTCTAGTTTCTGTAGTTTCTGGAGTAGTGCCGTCCACACTTCTGCCTTGCGGTTGCACGAGGCTGTCAATCGCTCACAGTTTGCTGTTACGGCGTTAATCGGTTCCAAGCTGTGTGACGGGTATTCGAATCAAACCTACGTGTATCGACGAGTTCCGGCTCTATCGGGGTCTAGTGTCTTGTTGTTATCTGTGAAAAATCACTAAACGAACTGTTTGTTTGTGCTTCTGAGCGAAACGATTCGTCCATTGATCGGGTATTGAATCATTTCTGTATCTGTACATTACTCTTTCCAGTTTCCTATGAACTTCCAGTGTTCGTGTTTGCATGTTCTCCGACTATGGAGGATATAACATGTACGTTACCAAGATAATATTAGCCTATATCTATTTGCAATATTTCCTTATTCAACCTTTACAACATTTCTTGAGAACTATTTATACGTTTGCTGGAACAATGAGCGAACCTTTCAAACTTGTAGAAAGCCTGACCTGAAATTTTCTGTAGAGCTATATGATTGTGGAACGGAGTTTATGCACGCTTTTCTTGATGCTTACCACTTCCTTGTTGAATTCCATTTTAGCTTTCCTAAAATTTTTTTTACAACTTCTTTTTTCGCTTTCTGAAGGAAAAAATGCCACCGCTTGCACAGATGTTACCAGTTCAATACAAAAAACGAACGTTCATCGTGAAACCTGTTTTCTGAAGATATTGCCTGACAAAGCATAGAATTCACTAGGTGGCGTTTGCGCTGAAAGTCATATAACACGTTTCTGAAGTGATAAGCGAGCATGAGATATACATGACGCATATTATTACTCGTCGAGTAGACGCGTGTAGCGTCGTAGTTAGAGTTGCTCACTAATGCACACGTGGTCTTTCGCCCGATCTTACACTATAGACTCACCAATTCTTCCATCCCTTCCATTATTGAGTGGGCAAACTGGTGTCGGGCTTGTTGCAAAGGATAACAGCACTGAATTGTTACATCAATAGGTCACTGTTAGTCATTTTATGGGCCAGATATGTATTTCTTCACCTCTAACGATACATGATAAAGAGAAGTGAGTGGCGCATTTCTCACGGATTGATGAACCCCCATAGTCTTATACTTTTATTCTTACAGAGTCGTTTTTCTTTTGCAACATGTTTTCCCACGTTGTTTTTTGCACTGAATCGCTATTTTCTCAACCATCTATGCTGGATCCGGCATGGCCTAAAACTGTTGTTTTGGATATTTCGAAGATGATGTTCAATTTCCTTTTCGATGATGTGATTTAGCCGTATAATTTCAACTTTTTTAGACGATATAATTCGTGTTAAGTGATGAAAGCGAATTCGTATTACAGCACGAAAAAACAGATGCTTTATGGACGCTGCAGAGCGGTTGGATATAAATCAATGAACGTCGAAGTGGATAGGAGAGGAAAGACAATGAAATGAAAAAAGAACTACGATAACCTCGGAAAGTGGCTGGTTCCGTATACACTGCGTGAAATGAATATTCATAATCGTTATCCGTCCACTAATCTGGCCAATTCACTTTGAAAGTGTCGATTGTTCGTCCTCTCCCTATAGTCAGAATCAGTTATAGCTGTTGTGCGAAAGTGCCGAATATTTATGCATACTTCACATTTTACGAGGGAGTTCAGAAAAGTTCAACAGGACCATTGCTAGGTGGCAACTTTTCAGCTCATTGAAGATGTATAAATTTTCGTAAAAAAAAAAGTATGGACAAATGCTGACAATCCACACAAAGCACATCGATTTTCTGGCTATACATGAAAGAAACTTGCATATGAAAGAAAGCGATAGAAGAGCATCCACACCCCATGCATCATCAGTGAGTCATACCGTGTGCGATGATAAAACAGCGCAGGAATTCTCAGAAATTTTATATACTGTGGTGAATCGCACGTTGAAAAGTTTCCGTCAAGAGAGAAAACTAACAATGTTGTCATAGTATCTTCTAGTAGGACCCAGTATTTGGGTAGAAGTATAAGACATCATCGGGCAAGTAGCCTTGTCCACCACTTTTCGTTGCTTAGGGATCAAAAGTTTGTTGCCACGCTGCACGAATCATGACTTATACTCCCTCACAAGGTTTTCCTTATTTCTGTTTGTTCTACTTTTAGAAATGAAAGCGGAAATTTTTGGTTTAGTATTTTGAACTGGTGTTCTTCGCAACTTATTTGACGAAAGATACAATGGCAGCTTCAACGTTTTTGATTGACGTTTTCAGTGCCCGTCATGATCAGAACAACTGTTAATGCAAACAACGATTTATTGGAATTTCAGCACGCCTTTGCTCTCATCATTCGAGGTTTGAGTTCTTGTAGTAAATTGGGAAATTCATGACGCTTTCAGCAATGTTCTAAAGTGATTATCTCAGCACCTCTTCGTAGAACTTGTTTATTGAAAAACGATTCAGAAGCATATTCATGCTGTGTTAAGTCTTAGAGCCCAGCTCCTACTTTTGTGTACTGCACTCTTTGTTTATGAATTGGTGTCAACTTATTATTATTGCGGCAACCCGTACTAGTTCATATTTATTTTGTTGCACTCTTCACTCCATAATTTGGTTTCTTTATGTTTTTTTTCAGAGCATTTCGGTGTTTTCTGCTTTTTGTGTACGATTTAAGTTTTTTTTATATGTTGTTCCATGCTTTTGGAGCAATTCGAAATGCGATTTGGATTCAAAAGATTCTTCTAATGCACAATCACAGCACTGTCCACAATTGCTACTCCTTTTCGCAGTTGTCTATGAAGTATATACCCTTGTATTACTTGCTTCGAAACTTGGACGACCCATCCTCACTAGTTGTGCGGGCCTCAGCATATTTTCCATTTTTAGGAGTTTTGCTGCTTTAGCCATTGTGTTTCCCTAGAGTTCCGAGGTGAGCCTGGTCAAAGTCTGCCTCAGGTCGTCACCATTACAAGCATTCGCCGCACTTGCGGATCAGGAGGAGATTTGCTACTATACGACTAGTTTGATACCATGACGGTGGTTGATCCTGAAATTGATTTACTTTTGGCTCAACTTCCTGATGGAAACGCCGGGCTCCTCAGCTTGGAGGAAACTGCCGGGGACAAATCTCCCTATGTACATCGCAGCCTGACACCCAGGAACACCTCCTAGCCACGATAAGGCGGTAAACCGTTCGAAGGACACCTTTGTATTACATGCAATAACTTTGAATTGTCATCGTGACTAGAACTGAGAAAAAACAACCAAATAGTGATTGAAATTATTCTTTGAATTCTTATCACACAGGAAGGAATAGTGATATTTTCGACAGATTACGTTAAATTTTCGTTCGTCGACTTAAATGCAAGAGTAGTTCATTATTTAACAGACTTAAGAAGACGCCTTTATTCATCACCTGAATTTATGTCACCTCTCGGACGTCGTTTTCGCTTGAAATTTTATTTGACCATTGGCTTTTAAAATATTGCAAATCAGCCAGAGCAACACTAACTACTGTATACATCACGCGGTAACCACAGCGCGCACGTCCTCTCTTTCGACTCCGTCTCGCGTCTACCAAGCCTACCAACTCGCTCGATGTCGATAAGTATAGAACTGGACTTCCTTGGAAATAATAAGTGCATCCTTCTTAACGGTCTACCGCCTCATAGTGGCTGGGAGGTGTTCCTGGGTGTAGGACTGCGATATACAGCGTTGTGATTCGTTTCTCTGGCAGGGTCCCCCAATCTGAGAAGGAGTCCAGTGTTTCCATCAAAAAGCCTGACTAAGAGTAACCCAATGCCAGGATCCACCACTGTCTTACTATCAAAGTCGCATGGTGGTAAATCTTCCCCTGATCCACAAGGGCTGCGACTGCCTGTGGTGGTGAAGACCTGGGGCGGACTTTGGCCAGGCTAACCTCGGGATTCCAGGAAACCACAATGGTTTAACAAGCAAGTCTTCGAAAAATGGAGATTATTCTGAAGACCGCACAACCAGTGAAGGCGGGCTATTCAAGTCTTAAGTGTCAAGTGTCATGTATCAGTATCAAGATCAAGATGTCAATGATCAAGTGTCGTTACGTGTATCAATCACGCTGTGCGAGTGAAAGCACTTCTGCCATTCGATACATTCCCTCTTATCCACGGTCCTGAAAGTCTTTAGACTTTTTAATAAATGTGGCTTCGGCGGCTGCTTAGGAATTCTTTTCTTTGCCACGAATGTTGTTGAATGTTGGTCGAATCGATTATTTTTGGGACCCTGAGATAGCTGTACTAAAGCGTGCTTTGTGGAATAGAGAGAGCCATATTAATATGGTACTAATTTTCAGACTCTGTGAGATGATAGACTTGGTTACTCTTGAGCGTCCTGGAACCAGCCTAGCTAGATTGGGCGACCAGCATCGCGACCAGAATCACTACCAATGTGCTTCCCGCTCCCTCAATCAAGGAAATGAGTGATTTCGGAAGTATAATTTCAAAGCAGATTGGTGTATTTCTGGCGAGGTTTATGTGTGAATCTGAAGTTATTATAGGAGAGAAATATTTCAAGTCACTGATTCACCTCATTTTGCGATGAATGCATCCTACAAAACGTAGATGCTTAGACGACCCGCCTTTTACTGTAATGCTGTTCCCGATGATTTTTCCATTCGTTCCGCTGTGTTGCATCGTATGTGGCTTCGTCTATAACTTCAGGTTCGGTTGCCTTCCTTCAATAATATGTTGAATGATGGTGAATGACTTTTCCTGGAATCCTGAGACACCCATGATAGGGCGTTTTCAGGACGTCACCGCAGAGAATTGCTAGTGTTCATGGATTGAAGGAAAATTTGCTGACTTGTAACACGTATTCTTACAGGTTAGAAGCGATTCCTCTCACAAAAGGGAAAGAATAAATCCTACCATAGGTGAGGAAAAATGTGCAGAATAACACCATTTGTCGCGTCCGTGAGTAGAATTTGCCAAGGACGCTACTTATCATTTCTTTTTCGAGGAGACTCTCATTGTGGCAACACCACCTGTGCAAAATTTCCAAATCAGATACCAAGGTACTCATTCTTGTGCCCTCAAGCAAAACAAGAAAGGGTTCTTAAAGCAGGTTATCCACCATTGGCTAAAAATAGTGCAATTGATTTGCCCAGCAAAGTTTGAGAGATGCAATCTTTACTGAAATGGATAAGAATAACAGACAGTATTGTCACTTTGACGGGAGGCTTATGAGGAAACCTTTTCCGCTAATTTATCAAGATTGGAAATTGTGGAAACCAACAAGAAGAAAAGCTCCCCATGAGAGTAGGCGGCTTAGGAGATTTCTTCGTGGGTATTCGCCGTATTTCGGAAAAATTAAAGAGGGTACATCGGTTTTCTTTTCTCAAGGCAATACATAGACAAAACCTTGGCCCGGCCTTATTTTGTAGCTTTGTAGGTCGTAAACGTGTAAAATGTAAAATCCTAAGTAATGTGGATTGTAAAATAAACTTTTTGAACATGAGGTCAGCAAAATCAATTAGAAAAGATTGAGTGCACACCACGACCATGAAAATGAAGAATCAGACTCACCATAGACACATTGTTGAAAGTGTAGCTCTTTTGCACACAAAACGTTTTTGTAGCAATGTGCAGAGTTAAACTAAAATTATGTCTGTATACCTCCTAAGTGACTTACCATCTTTTGCAGAGCAAAGATATCCTTAGTTGCCAAGGTCATACCAGAAGCATCCATCTACTCTCTCCGATGGTAACATCCTCTTGCAGCGGAACAAACTGGTGCGAAAACGCATTTTTAAAAGATTAATATGTGTAGACAATAGCTGTCCTTTACTAACTACCTGCTTAGTGATTTGTGTTGAACAAGAATACATACCATCTTTCACCATTCACCTATTGTCAAGTTGATAGTCAAGTGATTCGGGAGGGCCCAGGAAAAATTTCTACTTCTCCACATTTCTTTCAAGAGTAACCCAACTGTTTCAGCTCACTCTATGACCTTGTTGAGCATAAGACCTTTCATCCGGGATTTCGTGAAGAACTTTGACCTTTGGGGGACCTTTAGAACTTTGATAGGGCTGTGGCTTACCTGCTGAGCGTTTGATATCGAGCGGAATCCAGTCGCTAGCAACTCATGTCCATCGGTTGCCGTTCAAACGCATTACGTTTCCAGGTCATCTTGCTCGCAGTAGTTTGGCACATTCAACGGCGTTTTTGATTCTTGATCGCTGATCTGCGTTAGAGCTTAATATCCCTTCTCTCATTTACATGTAACGGCATACTCGTTGCATCTTTTTACAGTGCGTCCTATAATGCTTAGTGATCCTTCATTTTGCTTAAGTAGTGACCAGGTATCTGATATCGTAGAGACGAAAGGTGGGCATGGGATCCGGTGCTTTTTGTTTTGTTCACTATATCTCCGGCGTACTCGGAAGCTCTATAAGCCATTGTCTTCCTAGTGCTCAACTCTGGAGCTAAGTCGTTCATCATGTCGAATTCTCAACCTCGTTAGATGAAATAGAGCTTTCGGAGATATTCATTCAACTGATCGTGAATAGAGCATACGGAACCAGCCCACTTTTCACGAACACCGTTTTTGTGGGGCTCAATCGAACACCAAGCTTACCACAAGTCTTATCAAAGTCGCCTAACGTTTGTTGCACTTAATTCATGCTTGGTTGTATAAGATCGATATCACCAGCGAAGTGAATACAGTGCAATTGTCGACCACCGATTATCACTGGCATGATGTCCTATTCCAATGTTCACACGACGTTCTGGAGGGTGTCGGTGAATAATCTCGGCTAGATGGCATTGTCTTGCCTAACACCTCTTTTGACGTCGATGTTAATATCATTGTGGAATGGCGACATTTTGAGTATGCAATTTTTATATGGCGCACAAGGAATCTTTGTAGAGTGAGTGGGGTACTCTGGCTGTCCAGAGCTTCCACAATTGGTGCTATCTCAACTGAGTCAAGAGCCTTCTTTAAATCCATGGTATTGAGACAGAGAGTTCTAGTATTTTCTCACGACACTTCACTGAGTCTTCTCATTGTTTGAAAGTGGTCCATCTCACTGAAACCTTTTTGAAACCCTTTCGTCACATGGATGTTTAACGTCTAGTGTTCTGTCATTCCCCGTTTGGTATGACTCGAGTGGAGAGAATATAGACGACAGATAGGAAGCAGATTAAGCAATAGCTGTTCATACCGTAAGGTTACTCTTCTAGAATAATAGCACTATTTGGGTGGTCGTCGACTGAGTAGGAGCCTCAAAGCCTGATTGGTAATGTGTGTAGCGGCAAGGCAGTGGCATGATTAGGACTGATGGAGGATTCTTTAGAATTTCAAATCGTGTCCTATCTGGACCAGGTGTCGTTCGATTCTTCACTGGCGAAATAGTATGTCAAATGTTGTAAAAGGAAACTATGATTTAGTCTATTTTATTATAGTTTTTTTTGCTGGAAGTCATCCTCGTCCACTGTTGAGAGCCGGGCTTGTGATTTTTTGAGTCACCTTGATTGGTCTCGGCCATCATGATAAACTCAGACAGCCGCCACTCACTCTGCTTGTTCCATTCTGATCACTTGATCCCAAGGTGGTGTCGTTTAGACTTTTACCTTAATCTTAAAATCTTCAATGAAGACAGTGAAGAATGTATGGTTTCCTTCGTAGAATCTTCCCAAGTCCATATACAGCTTTTCGACTACTTCTCTCCTTTGTCATATCTCCTGAAAACACTTTTTTCCTGTGTCTTACACAGCGTTGAATGGGTGGCACCTTCCTGTCTCAGCATTTCCGATGAAGTTATACCTTATCCTTCTTGCCTTCATGGTCAGGCTCTGTGTAGAAGGCTCATATGCAAGTGAGCGTGCATTGTAAGCGCAAATCGGTAGCTCGGTCAGACGAGATTCTGATACCCTAAAATAACCGTGAGATTTCAGCGGTCCTTACGTGCTCGTCCAACCCAACGCTACGGTATGAGGGCCCCTTCAAGGTCATGAAAATGAGCCTCACTTAGTTCGCTGTGCTTAGCATTTGATACCCACGAATGGCTTATTTAGTTTTCAATATGGTAGGTCGATATCTTCAGGGTGGCTTGTTCATTTCTGAGGATTATTTGTTCGAGGCAGCTATTATCATAATCTTCCATGTACTTCTCACTGACCTGGTTGCAGGCTCTTGACCGAGTGTATTCCTAGAATACAATTCACAAGAATGAGAAACCACCCACAAGCGCATGCATGAATGCGTCATCGCAGCTGCAGAGGGTATGTGCGAAAGCGGTGCAGCAGACGTGTATCCATTCCATGGATCCACCTTCGTCTCACGGAAGCAAAAGGTCACTTTTGGTCCTCGATTGGTCCTCCTATTTACCACCGGTGTCAGGCCGCTTTGCCTCGCGACTATCCGGGAGAAGATCCTGTGTGAGGGAGATGCGTAAAAGGCTATAAATGTTCAGAATATTTCTATTGAGAGCGCCAAGGACCTTTGTGCGGTAAACCAGACAACCGTAAATAATGGAGATGCAATCACGTGGACTCTAATTGTTTCCCTTTTTATTTGCCATCTGTTGCCTTTTAGTTCATCGTTTCATTGGCCTGTTTAAGATTGTATTTTTTCTAAAGTAGCTTTCAGAAGATATAAATTGCTCAATTCTCTGTGATTTGCTGTAAATATGAATCTGTTTTTCTGAAGAAACCTGTTGTTTATGCAATTGATTACCTTATTTATAATGACTGTGGGGAACTACATTTGTAAGAAGAATGTCTGCGGTAATTGAGGGAATGATTTCAATATTTTCGCTAATTTCTATTGATATCACTGTGTTGTGATGATTACACCCAAGTTCTTTTTTCAAGTATCCGATATTCAAAAACAGAAAAAAAGTTACTTTCTAGGACATAACAGCTCTCTTTCTGTCGTTAATATTATTTTAATCATTGGCAAGTTTCTGCTATCGTACTTTTTAGTTAATGCTGCCCAAGCCACTATACTTATTCATGCGACTCCCATAATTTTAGAATTTCACAGTGTCGCCTCAAGTTATATGCTTAGAAAGTGTCGAGCATTGTTGGGTATTTAGGAATCCTCATTCAATCGAGCACTTCTTTTTCTTTTTTTCGGTGTTCTACGTAACTGGCTAGATTACTTGATGCTGCTTGATGTTGTGTGGCAAGAACTGGTGTTTGTGAATAGATGGACGAATTGTGCACATTTGGGCGGGACAGAGTGTAGTATGAGGGTTTTGATTACTCGACTCTTGCTGCAAATTCAATTCGGTACTAGGCAATGCTATTTGGGCACGGCGAAAAGTGGATGTGACTGCATCTTCCTCTCCAAATTTAATCCCTTATTCTGATTTCCACACAAGAAAACAAGAAAACCTTTCAGCGCTTCATTTTCGTGTTAGTCAAAAGGGATCATTTCAGGAGAATCTCAACACTCTCTTTTTTCAGATCATCATTATTCCTTTAAAGTTTCCATGGCTTCATTGATATAGTGCTTGTAAACATTATATAAGCGGGTATAGTGTCAAAGGGGACAGTTTTTAATGCATCACACGTGCATGATGTGGTGCATTCTTTGCAACATTCTATTGCATAAGTTTTCTCAGTAGAATTCTTTTTGCCCCATATTTATAGTTTTCGTCCTAGTAAAATCTAGTTTAGTCCACAAGAACAGGTTTTTTCTTCATATCAAAATTTGCGCATAACGGATGTTATGGCGAGTTCACTCTTCTCCAAATACTCCGTGATGGTTAATACTCCACTGAAGTGCACCACCTGATATTGTAAACGACATGCTTAGAAAATTTGTTTAGCAATTCACACATATTATAACCAGAACCTACTATTTACTGAGCAAGAACTTCTTACTCTAGCTAAATCTACTGTTGATCTGCCTATCATGTTTTACATGGAACAGTTCCACAGCCGTTGTGCTTGGCTAGTTTCCGAAAGCAGCTAGTGAAACATTTTCCTAGTTGGCAGTTGATCTTCCATGTCCTTACCGACAACTGTAGGCAACTAAAATTGTCTAAAACCGTGCGTATCCAAACTGTGGAAGAGGAGCAATATGTGATGCATTTCCTAGTCGTTTCATCGCTTCTGTCCTTAAATAGATCTCAGTTAACAATCCTAAATTCATATACATTCGTCTATTTCACAGCTTCATCCTAAACGTCATCGATAAATCATTTATGAACCTGGTTCCATGCATCCAAACAAAGGCTGTCGGTCAGCTCTAGATTGACCGTCATCGAAAATTCGAAAACTCAATAGTTTTGAGGCAATACATTGACTGAATATTTGAGTATTAATTAAATATTGAATGTGAATATTCACCGCTGACCTCATCGTCTTCGATGTCATCAACAGACTCATTCTCACACTGCCCTCAACGTCTTTGGCGTCTTCATGTCCACTTGAGACAAGGAGTCGATTGAAGTGGACGTCCAATTCGTATTCCGCTCATGCGAATAGGGTTTTCATAAAAGTCGATGTAAGAGAAGTGGGCTAGGTCATCAATGATGGCACGGTCCATTCATTCAGGCCCCGTAAATCTTTGCATGTTACGAAATCACCGGTTATTTCTCCTCTTCCAATAGCCACTGGAAATTGCATCCATCGTATGAAATGAGCACATATCTGCATATGAACAAATGTTCCGAAGTGGGTTGCCAAAAGCGAGCAGCACCGCTGCAGGATTATGGCTTGGTAACATTCTTCTTCCAAGAGTGAATGAGTTTTGGTGGAAATTACGAAAAGTACGTAGAGAATATAAAGGCTATCTGGAATAATGGCAAGAAATGCTGCAAAAATACATGGAATAAACTGAATTGATCGACAGAAAATGTAAAAGTAGTAGAATCAGACAATGGGTACTTCAGAACATGAGTGTCTTGTACATTTGTGTAATTCGTTGAAATGTTCCACGCGCAACTGTTAGGAATAGCATGTGCGTGGTACCAAAGCGATGAAAGCGTGAAATTAACCTGTACGATCGCTCGCTCGTATAGGGAAAGATGGGTAGCTAAACAGCAGCTTTATTTTCAGCAAACGGTTTTTCCAAAAAATTAGCCAACCCCGAGAATATGGATTATGATTGAACAATGCTATACACCACAGTGTAAGATATCTATGCCATTCTCTGCGCCACATTTTTTCCCATAGATCAACTGCTCGAAAACTAATGTAATATAACTGGGTTTATAACGTTTGAAGAACAAAATAAGATCAAGAAAAACGTTTTCGCATTTTATCAGTATCATTAAGATGCATCGTCATGTACGAGTTCCACGTGTAAATTCACCTAGACATAAAAGACATAGACATAGACACGTGTCTAGACACCTAGACATATCAAGAGAACTATACAATCATTACGATGACTAATAGGACAGGTCCATGGATTTCCTATCTTATTCTTTGTAGGGAACTACGTAAACAAACCACCGTGCAAGGGTACCGTATTTGTTTGTCTTGTGCTTGGAATGTTAAACCAACCACTCATTACTTTTTGTAGTGTTTACAAATGCGGGGTTTTCTTCGATTGTAGTTGGTCCAATTTAACATCATTGCTAATTTATTTTGTTTCTTCTGGGATTCTTTTGGGCAACGTTTAAGCTGAAGGAATTAGTCAGTCATATATCCAACCCTCACTTATTGAACTTGTAATTTGGTCGCTCGGTCAAAATTAGATTTCGCCAATGGCGATGAGCATCAGTTGCTAATGGTCGATGCTCTACCACTTAATTAGGAGTTCATAACCAAAATGATGCTGAGGTATTTGCAAAGCTCCGGACTGCAGGTGTAGGCGGCAAATAAAAAAGTCAGCATTAAAAGTTCACATTTCTTACATCGTCTCATATATACCAATACGTGGCAAACAGCCAGTGATAAAATTGTGATTGCGACATTTGAAAATAAATAGGCTATTTTGGTACATCCGGATTTATTTTGGAGAAGAGGTTGCTCAAGTAGTTAATTTAAAGCTATAAGTAGGCTTTAATAGAAGGCTTAGCAATATTTCAATCATAGGACTATATTGACATACGGGAAAAATTTTTAAGTACCAAGGATTAAACGACCTCGCTCAGCAAGTGCACTTCTTTCTACGTGACTTTTTGGTAAATTCTTCAGCATTCCAGAAACGACTATCTCCAAAGCATTTACTCAATTTCAAGCTTAAAGGCAACAGATATGCCAATGTGTTGAGCGCAGTCAATTGAAAAAACTTCATACACTTAGCAATGCTACCGACTTCAGTTTTGTTTTCTTTCATTCTGAGGCAGAATTGATCGTTTTCGAAGCACATGTGAGGATTCGCGAATTTTCATTAAGAAATTTTCGTGTTAAAATACACATCGTCAAATTCGCACAAGACCGCCTTTTGTTACAACAACTTACTTTTGTCCTCATCATGTGTCGTCACCTGGCAAAATCTCAGCTTGCTTAATTATATTTAATTTTTACAGTGTACAATGAATTAAGTGAAATGCGCCATATCAACAAAATTTTCTGCTTAGTACGTTGCATTGCGGAAAACCATTCAGAGCAGCACTTTCATGGTACAGCATGCATTATAAGGTCATAATTGTAGGGGGTAATTATTGTCTTTTTGCTAGAATATTCACAGAGACTGGTATCGGGTATTCCGTGCAATTCTTAACATTTTCTACACTAATTTCCTACATAGTACAAAGCTGTGGTTCTTTGCGTAGATACCAGTCGGATTGACGTGACGGCAACGACGTGTTCGCCCCTTGAATGCGGGCATTGACACCTCTACAGTGAAATGGAAGTTGGCCGGATCTGTCTGACAACCGAACGTGGAAACTCAATAGGAAATTGCTCATTTGCATCTATAATGAGTGATTCCTAGTTCATTGGTTAGTTTAGTTAGTAATAAAAGTGTATTGATGTAATTTGTACCTAGATTTACTTTTTTATTTCAATAGTACCCAGGATCGACTTTCTATTAACCTCGGCATTGGATTATAAATTCGTCGTTTTCTCTCTTAACAATTGCGAGGTTGTTAAACAGCATACGTTTACTTCCATACAATAACACACATGCAACACAATCGTAGCTGACGTTTCGGAAGAATCGCCTTCTTCAGAGCCGCCTTTTTCACCTGTCCTCCACCGAGGAAGAACAGCCGCTCAGAGTCGCATATGGCTGACGACTTTTTTTTTTATTATTTTATTTTATTTTATTATTTCATTTTTTTTCATTTTTTTATTTTATTGTAGTAAGTTATCCGAAAGGTTTTGCAGGGCTTAAAAATTTATTCTTCGATATGATTCTTGTATGTGTTCCTTTCCCGTATATTTTTTTACCAATGTTATCTTTTTCCTCATGCTGTTCTACTTTATTATATACACTATATCAATGCAAATTTCACCCATTTCTGCATCGTACAAGTGGACTGAAAGCCAATAGCTTTCAAGAGACATACTATGGCTTTTCTATTATCGAATTATAATATAATGGTTAGACTGCCTTTGAAAAACTGTGGCTCCTCAAACACAGGTCTCACCCTTGTCCTTTCCTATCCCTTCACCAAATTTGTTGATATTCTTCGCTATCTTTTCTGATTTTATCACAAAGTTGCCTTAATTTCGTATGATCCGATGTGATTTCCGTAGTTCGATCAACTATTAGCAAGTTTCCGCTTAGCATCTTCCCCCAATTCACCTTATGATAGGTTGAAATTGCATCCGAAATTTCATAAGATGCTTATTTAGCCAACTGAGCTACTATTTTGAATATGTCCGAGGTTTCAATACAAATAAGTCACGTCTTCTCAGCGCTGAGCATGGCTATTTCTAACACTAAAACATCACCAGTGGCTTTGAGCTCGATGAATGATTTGTAGATTTTGGATTATACTTGGCACAATTTTTTTCAATAACACATTTGTAGGAGAACGAACTATCGTGAACACTAGCGCCTATGAGTGGCATATATTTATAGTTGTGGCCTAAATTACAAAAAAATCTTAACATGGTGTCTAACATTCGCATAAACTACCGGATCTCAGAACTTTCTGCAGTCGATTCCTCTCCTACATCATCTACAAAACTCATTTTTGCGTATGGGCGCGACTATCGATTGGAAATTTTTTGCCTTCATTGAGAAATATCATTTAAGGCTGGTACAATCTATTCTTACTGCAATCCAGGGAGGACCATGCTAAGACATTCCCTGGAAGAGATGGCCGCAAGGGTTTGACGATCAGTGCTTTTCCCACATAGCTCCCTTTCGAATTTCTTGGCCACAAAGGGGTTGGATACCTAGTTGGTTTAGTTCCTGATCAAACAAAGAGCTTCAAGCGTGACGAACTGCAGTGTGCTATCTGCAACCCCAAATACAGAGAGTACTTGTGACTATTGTAAGTCACAAACTCTCTATCTAGTCAGGTACCTTAATTGCAGCCTTGATGAGCAAAGGACCGTAGAGGTGTGTACGAAGGCGAACAACATACCATTGGTTCCGATTTTCCCTAAAAATAGGCTTTGGCCTCTTTTTTGAATACTTTGCCTCTTCCACACAATGTTTTCTGTTATAAATCGTGATAAACGGCAAGATCCTCTTGATCTAGGTTACAGTTATGAACGCATATTCTCTGCTTACCGTTGTAAGCCTCTTATTATTCTTTTTGTAACTGTGACATCTAACTGCCCAGCACGACTCGGTCTTTTAATGCATCATTCTCACAAATTCTATAAATGAAAGCGATGTATATTAATAGTATGCTAGCAATGCATGTTTATTAGTGTATTGAAAACGTGATTGACCGTATTCACTATCATGCGTTTCACTATTCGGCTTTGACAAACGTTAACTTCGTCTTCGAAACTACTTTGCACTTAGGTCTTAAATGACGGATGTAAGAAGACGACGCTCGGAAGCTGATGCAAGGCTTGGGAGCACAAGCGTATCTTCAGAGAAGCAAGGCGAAGGAAGCAGCGTCGATCTAACGCACAGTGATCCCGTTGTTGAGTCCAGCATCGCACTGCGCAAACTATCCGAAGCATTCGGTAATGATCCCAACACATTTATATACTTTTTTTAGACAACCGATTTATAATCTAAGGGTGGCAGTGATTACCATGTTTATCATTAGCACCTTTTAAATGTAAAGAGTAGTTTTATTTTATTTAAAAGTGTATGCGGCAAACGATTTCTAAGGTTCACAGAGGACTATTTTGTCTCATACGCATCGGTTTTTCATTACATGTAAAAGATCCTTGGCGTAATCTTATTTGCCGTAAGATAAGAGCTGTCCATATTTTTATTGCAGTACTAAACCTTACATATGTTACCTATGCACTCATCAAAGGATGCTTCAAAAATATTTTTGAAGCAGAGGACTTTTCATTAGTTTCATACGTTTAACTGTCAACTGTTTAGTACTATCCAGTTAAGCCCAGATGATTAGCTACAAACACAGAACTTATTTCTTCTCATAGTTCAGATAGCTAACGGTGTATTACTGTGTAGAGAAAACGACTTCACACCACACTTTGGTCATTTGCTTTTCCATTTTCTAATTTTCGTCTAATTTTCACCATTTTTTCGGATTTTTGCTTGTCCAGTCATTGTGGTTCCCTGGGAGTTGCGAGGTTAGCCGGGCCAAAGCTGCCTCAGGTCGTCACCACCACAGGCAGTCGCCGACTTTGTGGATCAGAGGGAGATTTACCACCATGCGACTAGTTTTAAACCAGGACTGTGACGAACTCTGGTATTTTTCTACGTTTAGCTGGGGTTCCTGATAGATTCGTCGAAACGACTTTCCAGCTGACATACTCAATTGCCCTCGTTAACCTGCTTTGTTCGACATCCACTCCAGTGCAATATCAAGCACCCAACACCACAGTTACGTCGAGATTTTTGCCTACCAACAAAATCAAGATGCCCACTATCTTGTTTTCTGAAATACGATAGACGAAATTAATCAGAGCAAGGTTCGCTCTTCAGACCTTCTATAAATAGCAAATAGTGAGTGAAAGAGCTGAGTAATCATCTAAAATCATGCAACGATAAGATAAAATCATAGAAGATATGATAAGAAATGAATAAGAACGAATGTTTGCAGTCGAAAATGACGAAAGTTTCCTCCAGGAAAACAACCTCACATGCGCTACATTAGGAAAAAAGCCCATCTCCAGTCGTACATCGCTAATATACTTTCTAAGTGAGGAATATCCGGGTTTGTCCAAAACACGACTTGCTCGCTCACACTCACTTGTAGCCATCTACTCAGCCAGCTTAAGAAGAAGTGATATCCACCGAAACTAATTCGCCGCCAGCAGAGGCTTCATTTTATGATTTTCAAAACACCATTTTTTATCGCTATGACCTTTTCACGAGCAATAATAAGATGGATGGTTGCATTTAAGGTACATTCAAAAAAAAACCAACCTAATTTTTTAAATTTCCACTCAAGCAATTATTCACGTCTTCCAAGTTCCGCACTCTAACTCTCCTTCTCATCTTTGCGGTGAGTAATGAATGCAACGAATACGTAGAGAGTAATTTCGTGCTTAAATCCTGCGCGGCCTATAGATTTTTGAGGACAGTTTTGTGCAGTGGCATTGTTTTCGTAGGACTCCTGTTGTTTGATAGTCTGACAGTTTTTGTCAGGCCATTCTACACATTCCTAGAAAGTTTTTTTTTTTTGTAGAGAACACTGAATCCATCGTACACAGTCCAATCTGCTTCCAAAACGACGACTCCTCATCTTCTTATTTTTCGCTTCATAATTCGATTCTACTATGTGTATTTTCACTTATTTCTATGTCTTTTTGTGTTTCGCGTATCCTGACTTCTCCATATCCTTCCACTTTTTGGAACACTTTTCCACTCTTGAGAGTCAAGAACACGCTCATCCAATTATCTATCCAAAGCTTCGCTAATCCAACTACTGCCTTTTTCCTCCATTAGTCGCTTCCAAAATGTAAATTGAAAACTTTCTTAATTTTTACATATTTCTGTGTTATCACATTTCGGCACAATGGAGTTGCGAGTCTGTAACGTTCCCAAGGATATGTAGAAGGAGGTGCGTGCACTCTGTGCACCTACGTCGGAATATCACAGAATCTCCTCACCAGTGACCATCTCCCACCGCAGAGAAATTAAAGATTTGTTTTGTAATCTTATTGCATTCTTTCACTGCGCTCTAAACTTTGTATTCTTCATTGACTGATTTCAAAAAGCATGGTAAAAAGCTCTCTTTGGCAATGTAATTAGCGTTGAAAGAAAAGGACTGAAACCAATGCACACGGCCCAAATTACCTTTCTCATTTGCGTCCATATCGACGTTGCGAACGTTTCTAGATGTGATTAGAGTTGTTACTATGCATTCCACAATGATAAACCAATGAACAGCTTAAGTAGTCATTAGCACAAAATTGTAGCGTTGTGAGTATAAAAATTCGACGAGCGGCCATTGTTGAGCCGAAATTGCAAAACGCTCCCACTAGTGAACTATTCCTCACAAAGCCAATTGGGAGTTTGCCTTACTTTATTACTCTAATAATACTTGCACTCTAGCTGATACTTGGGCGATTCGAGTAGCGGTAAGATCTGCCATCATCCTTGTCATGCTACAGAGCCGCTCCGGAAGCTGTTTTCTCACCCAGGAAAAACTAGAAGCACTTATTTTCATTCCGGTTTCTTCAGAATCTATACAGCACAGTCTGCTTAATATCCTGAAAAAACAAGTTCTAGCCTCATACGTCCAGAAACATAATTCCCATCAGCTTCGTTTATAATTTAAGCCTTTGTGATTTTTACATACGATATCAGTCTCACTTTTGGATCCACAATTTCATTTATATAATCGAGTTGCATCTACCATTACCTCTTAGAAATAGCTTTCGGCAACACTGACAACTCAACCATCTTGCACATGTACAGCCGTACGAACTGGACGCTGAATGAGTGTTTTATGCCTTTCTTTCTTCAGCAGCGCCTTTCTAAGCTTCTCAATCTGCTTTTTCGCTATTACCTAGCCCTTTTATTAATTCTCTAATCAACTCTATTTTCTGACCGAGCTTATGGAAGAGAAGGGGGCTTTTCTTTCGTCCAGAAACCTATGTTCTCATGTTATGTCGTGCCAGCCATTCATGGAAGTAGCGGTGACTAATCTATTTAAATCGCATCAGTCTCCCCTCTTCAAGGATTTGTCTCCTATTCCAAGCACGAAAGCTCTATGATTTTAAATATCCCTCCCGCAATATGTGACTTTTCAGTGTATGAAGCTAAAAATACCCAATATTTTAGTCCTCCATTGCATCGAATCGGCATCCCTGAGAAAACACCAGGAATAGGGGTTGTCATCTTACCATAGCCACCCAATCTAAGAAGGACTAATATTTCCAGCGGAAAGCCTGAGCAAAAAGCCAACAGCACGGCAGAATTCGACAAAGAACTCTTGGTTTACCTCTGACCAAAAGAGTTAAAAAGGTACCATACCAAAATTTGAAGGAGATCACTGGTGCCTGCTTCAATTACTTGTGATTAGAGGTATAATGCAGATGCTCTAGAGTTATCAAACGTTCGGTGAAAGGTAAGACAACAATTGCTCATAAAGCAGAGTGGCGAGTAGAAACGCCGGAATTAATCAAAGTTTAATAACTCAAAAGACCGACTTTCTATAAACCTGGGCATAGATAGTTGATATATTTCTTTAGATGATTTTATAAACTGATATTCTTTAGCTGATGCGAGGTTGGCATAGGTCTTCGTTGTCGTTGTCGTTGTTGTTGGTGTTGTTGGTCGATGGCTGACGTTTCGGCGATTTCACCTTCCTCAGAGCCTGGACGTATTTTATATTAGAATACATTAATTAGTCGGTGGAAAGAAGGCTAAAGTATTAATGAAGATCAAGCTTTTAAATAGATGGTGGGTTAGGATGCTATGGTCAATTGTAGGTCTACACCATATTGAACAGAAAGGCTACTCCGTGATGTTACGAATAGGACTGGCCTGCACGTTGTTCACGTGGGGTCACGAGCAAGACACACCCTATAGAGAACATTCTTCACGAACATTGGAATGTTCTCTATGTAAAACATTTTGAATACTGTGTCCGGTGACCTTGTTCCTATTTTCTTTATTGTGTGTTTCTTGTTCACCTGTAACGATCCTAAATCTATCTTCGCATCTCCTCTTAGCAGCCACTATCTCATTCAGTTGCCTCGCAGGTGGCTGGAAAGGGATTCTACAACTTCTTTCAACAATCTGCTCTTCTTTGTCCGACAGTTTGGGCACTGAATCAGCAGCAGTCAGCTGAATTTACTTTTCAGCATCTGCCGTCCCAAAGAAGTTTTCGAACGAGCAGCTGCCTCCTTTTCAAATGTAGCCCCACCAGATTGTGCTAGTAGAAAAAAACCTTTAGAACCACTCTCTAAACACTGTCTTTAGTTCCCTCTGGCAAAGCTCCGCCCATTACAGAAGTAAGACTAGGAGGGAACAGGGATTCGTCTTCAAGTGCTTGCAGCGTTCGGCTGTATTCATCCAGTCCTTCAGTTCCTCAGTGCTCCAACTCCAATACCCACCTAACTTCCTTCAACTGCATTGCTTGTACTCACTTCAATCTCGTTCGTGTACACCTACGTAACCCCATACCGGTTATTATTATTGCACAGTTGTTACTGCTATAAACTATTGAGACCCAAAATCGAGGTTGTTACCGACAAACACAAAAAAGACCCGCGTGGCAGCTACAAGAGCTAATATTTACAACGACTTGGTATTCATATAAAGTTGGACCTCACTTCAGCGTCGCCACACACCCCAGGGTCAAAATATCATTTTGAAATAGGGCGCCAGGTCACGTGTGATAGTGAGACATTCGTATTTCCGGTTAATCTTTGGATTTTTGAAATTTATCCAAAAGGACACAAGAGTTTTGCGCGCTGATGTTTTCGATTCCTGCGCTAGGATCCGCACAGCCACTTTAAAATCATCGCCGTTGTGCTTTTGTGCCCTATGAACTCGAGAATGGCTTACATTGTGGAGTCATTCGATACGTTGGTATAAAGGGAGGTAGCATCGAATGACTCCATTACATGCGTGCTGTTTAGTTGCGCGCACCGTAGGTGGTCAGGAAATATTTTGGTGTTAGGTAGATGGGTTGGAATGAATTTTAGTAACTAGGTAAGGATAAGGTTTAGGAACCGCGTTATTTTATGCGTTGGCCCGCCCATACAACTGATGATAGCTCTAACTTTAAATGATGATAAGTTCGTTGATGTAATATCATCAGTTGAAGTAACTTATGTGTTTTAATAAGCAAGTAAAGCACAGGGAAAATTGGATGTTCGTTTTTAAATCGAGAAATAACTGAAGGCTCTAAACCCGCGGCCTTTGCCGTGTTGAGCCATTCTTTATTTAATTTTGGTATTGATTCCTGTATTTCTTTTCAGAGGATGTTCGATAGAGAGAGACATCACTGAGATGCTCCTCTGCTATTCTAATATCCAACTGACTAGGAATAACTACAAATTCTCCACCTTTCTTATTCCAACCCATCTACCTAATAACACCAAAATATTTCTAGATCACCTACGGTGCGCGCAACCAAACAGCACGCATGTAATGGAGTCATTCGATGTTACTTCACTTTATTCCAACGTGTCAAATGACTCCGCAATGCAAGCCATTCTCGAGTTTCTTGTAGAGCACGAAAAGAAAATGAAAATGCACGGCTTGTCGATTACGCAACCAATGACTCTCTTAAAACAGTGTCTTAGTTTTTCAATCTTCAGATGGTCTGGAAAGAATTTTGCACAAATTAGAGGATTGGCCATGGGACAACGTTTAGCACCAAACCTTGCCATCGCTTCCATGTCTAAAATGGAAGCTCCAGTTCACAATCACCGACCTTTACTCTACTATCGATGCATAGACGACTGCTTCATCGTCTGTTCCACTGAAGAACGGATGGATAAGTGCTTTGAATTGTTAAACCGACAGTCATAGTATATAAAATTCACACGAGAAAAACCGACCGAAAACTGGTTTCCATTCTTAATCATCCAAATAAAGCTCTCAGAAAGTGGCTATATAACAAAATGGTATCGTAAGCCAAGTAGTAAAGACATATTAGTTCACTACCTTTCCTCTCATCCTTCACACATGAAAATAGCACTTACCAAAAATATGTACTGTACGGCTAAAAATGTGTGCACAGGAGATGAAGAAAGGAAGGAATCGCAAAACCTGGCACGAAAAATAGCCATTTCCAATGGCTACGAAATAGAAGACACTCGGTTTAGACAAAAGCGTAGGGTGGTTTCCCAAAATATTGTTTCGAACGTAAGTAAAATTCCCTTTAAGCTACCATTCATATCAAATCAAGCAAGTTACGCCATTAAGAGATGCTTAAGAAAAAGTGGTCTTGAAAATTATGAAACGATTATTGACATCCCACCTACCGTGATATACCCTACGCCGTCAGTTAGTTCGAAACCGTCTCTGTGATCGTTTATGAAGATCAGGAAACTGTATAATCTGTCCTGACGGGGAGACGGGGATTGCATGAGTTCAGGTATAATATACTTGATCTCATGTAACGCATGCGGTGAGGAATATATTGGGGAAACGGGTAGACCACCTTGTGCCCGCACAAAGAACACCTAGATGAGAGCGTTTAAATACGTCAAAACACTCCTCCATGTACGCATAGGGCGCAAAAGCACAACGGCGGTGATTTTGAAGTGACTGTGCGGATACTGGCGCAGGAATCGAAAACATCAACGCGCAGAACTCTTGAGGCGTTTTGGATAATTTTCTAAAATCCAAAGATTAACCCGGAAAGACGAATGCCTCACTATCACACGTGACCTAGCGCCCTATTTCAAAATGATATTTTAACCCCGGGGTGTGTCTTGCTCGCGACTCCACGTGAATAACGCGCGGGCCAGCCCCATTCGTAACATCACGGTGAGTAGCCTTTCTGTTCAATATGGTGTAGACCTACCTACATTTGACCATAGCATCCTAACCCACCATCTATTTAAAAACTTGATCTTGATTAATACTTTAGCTCTTTTTCCACCGACTAATTGAAGTATTCTAATATAAAATACATCCAGGCTCTGAGGAAGGTGAAATCGCCGAAACGTCAGCTATCGACCAACAACACCAACAACAACGACAACGACAACAAAGACCTAACCTTCTTCTTTAGCTGATGCGAGGTTGCTAACCTCGTATCAGCTAAAGAAGATTAGTTTATAAGATCATGTAAATAAATAAGTCAAGGTTTACTGCCCAAGCAAAAATGGGATCAATATTCATGGTGATAGACTATTCAATATTCATGGTGATAGAAGTGAGTCATAATCGCACCTCGTACTCTTGCGATACTTCAACTATTTTCGCACTGTGTGTGACGTATGGACATCACACTGAGTCCTTTCGAGACTATGCTTCCTCGTATGACAATCCTTCGACTAGTGAGCTGTCGAAAATTGGATGAGTAAGAAACTATTAAAGAGGCAGATGGCGTGTTGAGCAGCTACTATCCATGACAAACAGTTGCTCCTTCTTATGCATCAGGATGATCTTGGCTTTCATTGACTAAATCGAAAAGTAGAACAGCTTGAACAGTATATCCATTTTTCAGTGTAATATGGAGACCGATGAATATGCATCTGAGTAATCATTAGAGGAGTAGTAAACTATCTTCTGACCCTTAAGATTGAGTAGCGACTTGGTCTGGGTGTCGGATGAAACGACAATTTTGGCAATGTAATACGAGAGGTGCTGACGAATGTCGTGCGTGAAACTCCCATGAAATGCAGCGGCAGCTAACAATATTCTTTTCTTTTCCTTAAAATCTTCTTTTACTTCTTTTTTTAAGAGATTCTCAAATGAATGTATGTTAACGTTGCATGCGGTTATAGTAGCTCAACAATGGCGTGCTATCTTCGGAACTTCTGGAATAACTGATCTTATTCTTTGTCAATGTTACCGATAACAATACCTTTCTCAAAGGCGTAAAAAAGAGAAAAAAGTCTCAATTTAGCTTTGGTGTTTATTCTCTTGAACGACGAAGTGTCGTTGTTCTTCTTTGGATACAACGATATTTTGTGAAAAGACGATAGCCCCGATTTGACAGCAATGCTTATTTCTTCTAAGCAATGCTGTGCGCATAGATGTTCCATTGTAACTGGGTGTATCGTAAATCCTCATTCAGGCTTAAAATCACTGGCGATCAGTGTATCAAGTAATATTTCGCCACTTATCAGCAGTTATCTTTTTCCTTAAGAAGGCGATGCTATTTGACTTACATGCAATTAGGGAATTACACAGAGAACAAATGTTAAGTGAATGAAGAAGTGTGCAAAAGACTCAGTGGGATTTGAAAACCCGGGTCGCTAAAATGAACCCAGTCAATTTATTGGATTTCGCGCATATCGACGATGCAAAGCATCATCTGTGGCACATTAGGATAATCTGTGGTGAAACTTTGTGCGCTATACACCCAAAGGAAATAAGGATAATGCAGCGTGAAAGGATCAGCGATCGGAGAGTGAGAACTGCAAAGTGGGTTTGAGAAAGATATGTCCCCACTCAGTGTAAAAAAATACCGTTTAGTTTACTGACTGCTCCATCCGGATGTGTTCACAGTGTGCAGAATTTTTATAGTAAAAAACAATGTTTTCACTTGGAAATGGTCACGTGCCTATGGAGTGAACAGAAATAGCTCTAGGACGCGGCGAACTAGCCGCGCAATTATGTATTCATTACTTCCATGGTGCACTGTACATTTTATGCCCTTCTTTCCGGACGACGTTCAACTACCCACCAAGGTCACTCCTGCTGAGAAGAAACTCGAGATTTCTGATTGAAACCCCTACCAACCTAAGTCTACAAGTCTACACAGACAAGCCTTTTTTGGCTAAAATAAAGAGTTTTAAAAAGGGTATCATACCAAAGGTATGATGCCTCCTGCGTTTTTTCGACAAAGAAAGCTCATTAAGCGGTTCTGGTGAGCTACGGGACAAATAGATGGTGGTATTAGTCGGTTTTTAAGGCTACTTTAGGTGGCATAACCTTCAAAAAAATTTATGACCTTTACTCTTTTTAATGGTATAGTGTATATGGTTAACTATTAGAAATAGCTGTACTACATAAAGTGGTAAGAATAGTTTAACAAGGCGTACGCGATCACGAATTTCTTCTCCTCTCACGAAAGAAGATATGCTAGGAAAACCTATTCTTGTTAAATTACCAGAAGGTTTTTTTTTCTTTATACTTTTCACTGCAGAAGAAAATTCTGGAAGAAAAGATAGATATTCGTCCTCCGTTGCAAGCTATTCCTCTGGTCACTGATGGAATGTGTCAGATACTACATTGCAACAAAGCAGCCAAAACTGAAACGGCTATGTTATTTTAAGCGAATTCTGTTCTCAGACAGAATCTGTATATGAAGGCACTAACTTGTTTATTCGGTCTCATTCTTCCAGTATTTCTTAATTGCATTTCTACAACCACGTAATATGGAATATTCGAGCAAAGTCGTTTCAATTTTTCAACAATCCTCTAAATCATTCCCACTTTGCTATAATTCCTTTCCCAGTTGTGCGACTGTTCATTTGGAATATCAGAGTATTCAGGGAGAAAGGGTCTGTTTCAGTGATTACTCTTAAGGTGCTTTCATTTTTTACTTACTTAGGAAAAAACTAAATAATTGTCAATTTAAAAAGAGCGAAGGATAAAGCGTCCGGCAATAATCAGTCCTTTTTGATCAGTCATGCACTAAACCTCATTCGTAGCGTCGAGGAACTGCTTGAATGCATATCAGGTGTGCACAATGACATGCTTTAGCACTTGTTTTGCTCTGAATCGAACCATTAACAGCATGGGTCTGCGGGTCACCTTTAATCATTGATCCATACCCATGTTTTATCTGATTCTATCCTATCCAATTCATTATGAATGAATTTCAGTGCAACGTATTGAAGGCAAAGGATTCGTACGGCGTGGTGCCTTACGACAAAAGAATATTCATGAAATTAAGTACGTTCTTTTAGTATTTTAAGTTGACTTCGTTTCTTTCACATCGGCGAAAAATTCTTTTTTATGTATCCCGATGTAGTATTTTATGAAAAACGTATCATAGAGAAACACAGACTCTTGGAACCGTTTTAGCTCGACACCAAGTTGTTTCCAGGTCACACAAATTTATTGCACGTTTCTTCAAGCAGCCTACTTTCTGCTCCCACTGCAAAGACTTTCTCTGGGGGTTAAATAAGCAAGGTTTTCAATGTCAAGGTGAGATTTTTTTCATAATTCAGTATAGTAAATTAGCTAGAGGTCGTGGTGTAGCATAAAATGAACGGCAGCCCACTTTTTTTAAAATGACGAAACACGAATGGTGGATGAAAAGTCGAAGAGTTCGAAACGTGCAAATAGCATATAAGAATATTTATAACATCTTATGAGTGAAGTGAAAAACGCGAACCATCGAAAAGGCAAATTAGTTTCCATGGCACAACACATTATCTTGTTTTGTTCACAAGCTTACTCGTAGGTAGTACAAATCTCTATTATCGAGTCCTAGTTTGCAATCGACCAAGGACTGTACTGTATTGCACGTTTTTGTATCCTTTGGAAATGCCGGTTGAAGTCAGATGGTTTCGGCACCGTTAGAGTCCTATATAAACTGACAGTGCCGTGTTACACCTCGTCATTCGTCCATGCTGCACTTTATTCGTTTCTTCTTGAAGCGACAGCAAGAAAGACCAACATTGCAAAAACAAACAACAGCTATGGACACTCGACTCAAATCATCGTAGCTCTGATGAAGGCTAAACTGCTAAAACTTTAACGATAATAACGATTTGTAGTATCCTCGCGTAAGTTTATCAAGAAAGCAAAGCATCGATTGTTCAAGTCGGGGCCCAGTGAAAGTTTTTATTGACAACGGAGCTGGCGTTTTAAAAAGATTTCATCTAGTAAGGACTATTCAGTCGATGGCGATGTAACCTCCATTACTTATCACCAATCACAAATACGTATTGTGACATTTAAAAACAGTCATGGTCGTATATGGCATGACAGTGATGCTGTTTCTTACAAGCGAAGCCTTGCTTCAAACTCTTCCCGTTCTCACGAAGTCTCTCCAAGCCTCTGTGGTCGGTAAATTAGGACCAGGCTGATCTGCGACCAACTCACTCTTTTCACGTTGGAACGCTCCATCGCAGCTATCGCAAGATTTCAGTGAGAATCGACTGCAACCAGTATTCAACAGCATCCATAGGAGGACGGCAATCCTCACATAGCAGCAGAGTTCGTAACAGTTCGGAGATCTTCGTGGATAATGGACCCCAGGAAGTTAAGGGCGGTGGACGAAGTGAATGAGTTTAGCGACCATAAGAAAATTTGATCCAAGCGCTAGCAAAAATGTGCCAGTATTTCTATTACCCATCGATTTCGAGTTATGGTTCTATGCCAATCTTTTCCGCTCCACAATCCTCGTCTTGGGCCCCGAAATTTCCACTGCTGAAGAACTGCCCGGGATGTTAACCTCTGAACTTTGAATTGCGATAGAAAGCATGAAGAGAGACACAGCACCAGAACCCGATAATGTCAACACATCACCACCAATTTTCTTAGAGGTGGTGGTGGCAAACTATATGTACTTCTGGCAACCCAAATGACATCTTACCTTCAAAAGAAAGAAATCCCAGACAAGTAGAGGACCTCTCTCATAGTCGTTATACATACCCAAAAAAGAGTGACCGAAAAGATTTTCGTTAATATCTCCCAGAATGCTTGTTGAGCAAACCTATGAGTTGTTAACGAAAATTGTTCTTTTGAGTATATCGAAGACTTTGGTTGAGGTAAAACTAGTAGAACAAGCAGGATCCCAACAGTAATTCAGTTGCATGGACGACGTATAAACTATATCAAGGGTCATAAAAGTCTGCCGGGAGTACCATCTGTTTCTTGTCATAACTTTATCGACTACGAAATATTGTTCGACAGCGTCGAAACGAATGCAATCCTATCATCCATTGTTCCTCGGCCAAGGGTAGATCCGTCGGATGCTCGGATAGCAAACTGTTATAGGAATGGAAACACAGATGTACGACCTTTCCATGACCCTTCAGCATACCCAA
>MQTX01000258.1:169380-218506 GCA_009735665.1 Angiostrongylus cantonensis | reverse complement strand
GGGGGGGGGAGGGGGGGGAGTGTCACATATCACTAAAGCTGTTTACTGCCGCAATTCAGTAGATAATAAAGTCACAAATACGAATGGAAATTATGTCAGGGTCCGCACAGCCAGGTCTTTGGCAGGAAGATACCCACAAACAGCTCATTGGGGTCTGCCGTTGCATAGACTTACTTATACCTCGGTTTTCGGATGGAAGTGTGAAACTTCTCAACTTTTCACCGTTCTGTAGGAAGAAATCTAAATGTGTAGCGTAGTTTCGTACTCAGAAACATGTACTTGACGTGACAGTGAAAGAACCATCGAAAAGAAGGAACGGAACAGTGTTGTTACCGAAACGGATTTCCTATTAACCTGATCATTAACTTTTTAGCTTTTAGTTATGCTAGGAAAAGCACGATTAATACGACATTCGTTTTGCAGTATCTTAGACTTTTGAGGGTATCTTAGACTTTTCTTTCTCTAGTCATAAAATGATCGTATTAATAAGAAACCTGCGCAAAAAGTGTTTCCTTAACCTCACTCAATGTGCCTAAGTTCAAATCGCAATTGCAAAAAGATACATCATAAATTCAAATTGTAACTGCAAAAAAATTATGTTGTCAGCCATGGATCTCTTTCACTAAGGTATCCCTTGAAGGTTGGTCGCGAGGTTATATGGTGCGGAGTGTGTAATAGAGGGTTAAGCCAGGACCAAAAGTAGACTTGTACATAGGCGGTTGGTCACTGGATTCAGATTTTGGGTTTTATGGCCATGGGTATTAGACATATTTTTTATCTTTGCATCTATAGTACAAATTCCAGAAATTCTTGCAGCGATTCATTTCCTTGCACTCATTAACCAACGAAGGCCTTCGAAACTTTCGAATGCGACCTAGGCTCCTACTTAGAGGCACTTATCTTCTTTATGAATGCCGTTGAATGCTGGTCGAGTCTATCTGCTGAAGTGCTGGGAAAGCCGGACTGGAGTGTTTCTATTTAGACTGCATTAAATAAGCTGTTTCCAGGCAAATGTGCTAAACTTCTTCTACTGCAGAGAGATGAGGTGCTCGGTGAACACGAGGTGGGCATGAACGAGTACCACGCTCGTGATGAGCGGTATCACTGCTGTTTTACTACTCGCTTCTTGAATTTACGTTTACACTTTGTAATTACACAGATATGCATGTGCTCGTAGGTTCATTTGCATATATACGTATTGTATTCTGGACACCGGTTTAGACGAAAGCCTTCAACCTAGTGAACACGGAATAGATGAGAGAATTGGTCAGTAGCTGATTCTAGCAAAGAAGTTCCTTGTTTCAGCTAGTGAACTAGGCAAGCTACTTGGTATTGCATCCAGATATTGCCCGGTTTCTTGGCAGGCGTCTCACGAGAAATTGTATCCGAAAACAATAAAAATAAAGAGCTCCACCTCCATCTTCTTCTCCCTTTCCCCTAAAACTAACCTTGATGAGGAGTCTTAACTATAGAACTTTACATTGGTACGAAAGAAAGAAATAAGTTCAGTGACAGCTTGAACATATTGCCATAACCATACATACATGCCCATTTGGATATTTGAACGGTGCATCTTTGAGAGTTGAGCGGACCTCAGCACAATTACCACTCGTTTCTTTCGCTCGTAATTGTCTTCTATGGTGGTGGTTTCATTCGAGCATGGTTACGCTTGCGAGTCTCATACCTTTTTCTGTGAAACAGCTGCAGCTGCGAGTACAGCTGATTAACTTGGTTACGAACACGTTGCTCATCATGTAGTTGGCCGTCCGAAGGGACGCGCTCATTTTCGTAGAGTCCACTGCACAGTTCTTTTCGTCCATTTCTTGTCCATTCTTCTCATTATTTTACCACCGCAACTGTGTTTCGCTATCGATGTACATCATTCTGGATGCGAAAACGGGACGGATTTTGAAAATCACTGGTTCGCATTCCAGCTAAATGTTGAGTGTGTCCGTTATATTTCAAAAGTCATCGTTCACGCACACTGCGAGTAGTTGGTTGATGGTTGAAGTATCAGCCCACATCTCCGCAACATGACAGAGCGCAGGGAGGACCGTAGAATCGAAGAGATAAGCGCGTATTTTCCGGTCCTTCTGTTGGCCGGTGGCTTTTGAGAGGCTCGAATGCGGCCCATGCTGCTCTCCTTCTTCTGTCTAGTTCCTCCTTTATGCTGTTTTTTATGTTCATTGATCGCCCAAGGTATACGTACGAGATGGTTTCTGCAGTGAGGGAACCATCTAATTCAATTTTTTCGTCTTCGCACCATGGGTTTTTCATGAACTGGGTCTTCTTTCGATTTATGCGAAGTCCGATCTTTATCTTCGCTTCGTTGAGCTCGTTGATCATCATCTCTGCTTCGCTAGTACATCTTGAGAAGATGACGAACTTGTCGGCAAAACGAAAGTCTGGTGGGAGTTTTATATCAATCAATAATTATGCCTTTCTGATCCCATTCGACGGATTTTGAAAATCACTGGTTCGCATTCCAGCTAAATGTTGAGTGTGTCCGTTATATTTCAAAAGTCATCGTTCACGCACACTGCGAGTAGTTGGTTGATGGTTGAAGTATCAGCCCACATCTCCGCAACATGACAGAGCGCAGGGAGGACCGTAGAATCGAAGAGATAAGCGCGTATTTTCCGGTCCTTCTGTTGGCCGGTGGCTTTTGAGAGGCTCGAATGCGGCCCATGCTGCTCTCCTTCTTCTGTCTAGTTCCTCCTTTATGCTGTTTTTTATGTTCATTGATCGCCCAAGGTATACGTACGAGATGGTTTCTGCAGTGAGGGAACCATCTAATTCAATTTTTTCGTCTTCGCACCATGGGTTTTTCATGAACTGGGTCTTCTTTCGATTTATGCGAAGTCCGATCTTTATCTTCGCTTCGTTGAGCTCGTTGATCATCATCTCTGCTTCGCTAGTACATCTTGAGAAGATGACGAACTTGTCGGCAAAACGAAAGTCTGGTGGGAGTTTTATATCAATCAATAATTATGCCTTTCTGATCCCATTCGAGTGACTTCAATATACTCCGCAATGCGGCACTAAACAACTCTGCGGCTATAGCAAGAATTCGTTGGATAAGCTCTATTTTCATAGTGTTAGTGCTGTATCGATACCAGTCAAGTTGAACTCTTATAATGGGGGTTCTGTTCTCGGTCGACCAGCGCTGATGGGATTGCATCTGTTTCAACAATATTTTCTCCATTCTTAGTCATATAACTCCTACAGTTGAAAGTACTCTGATGAAGTAGATCAGATTGTAGAAAATCGATTATAGTAATCGAGTTCCCAGAGGGAGTAGAACCAAGGAACTTATTCGCCTACGGGGAAGACTTTATGGGATTCTGCCAGTTTGCTCAACGACCAACATATTACATATAGGTAAATGTTAGCGAAATCCTTATGCGAAAAATATTTGTTGTCTTAACTGTCCACGTCACATCAAATGAGGCGACACGCACATAGTTTTAAAGGGGAAACAAATGCAGTATTTCTTCAATAAAACGATATACTAACGTAAGGAGAATTATCACGTGTGATTTTAAGGCTTCCTTCTCAAAAACCCATTAGAAAACTATAGTGCTTCCCAGATCAGCCCCGTTGATGGATGACTGCTGATGGCAGCGTTAGGTAGTAAACTAGGTGAGAGAAACGCAAACCCCAGTGGTGCGGTGTGCAATACGCGATTATCCGGAAAGGGTAGTCGTGGTTCGATCTGGCCCAGGGTCAAAGTTTTGTGAATATCTCAGCATCGTTGCTGTTTTATTTCACATAATATCCTTCTGTGAAAAATTATAGTAGGCAGCAAATGAGAGGTTAAACTGGGTTCAATTAGAGCACTAGTTTTAGAATACACGACGAAGCTGTATTCGTCTTAAACAGTAAAGATGCCTTTATAGAGTATTTCGTCAATGTGGGCTATTCAGCTCAATCTTGATATACATACTGTCTCTATTTTTTGCAGTTTGTACTCTCGTCGTCCACAAACGCTGCCACGAATTTGTCAACTTTTCATGTCCAGGAGCCGATAAAGGAGTCGATACAGACGTCAGTCTTCTGCATGTTACCATTCACATTTACAGTTTTCTTACGATTTAATCGTCTCAGATAAGACCAAGAATCATGAAACACGTTCTCTTCGGCGACTTATATGCGATTGTAAAATGCTAGTATTGTTGTGAAATGCACTTGTATAATTCAAGTATTCATGCTTAATTCGTTACTAAAACAGGAGTTGGGTGGCAGAGTGTGGTGATGACGTTCATCACGAGTAAGGCGCTTCTTCGATCGTACCCTGTGCCCATACAGCTTTTCAACCTTTGGTAAAAAAAAAAGGATAAAGCTCCCGACGTGCTCGATTCCTTAGCGATGCGCTATGCGTTTGACTTCACTTAGCATTTTTTGGAGGTGATTTAATGGATATCTAGCCTTCATAATGGCTCGCGGTGGACCAGCGATGTACCCAGCCAGTTTATATATATATTCTTACATTTATGCGTATATATACACGTATATATATACATATGTGTACATATACATTTGATATATATGCATCAAATTACACAGCTGGTTTCTTTACTTTACTGAAATCTAATCGGAAGCGCTGAAATAAAGAAAAGTGTTTTTAGAACCGGTTTTTATCCGAAGCAATATGTCTCTCCTCCCAACGGCTTACCGCTTCATCGTGGCCGGGAGGTGTTTCGGCGTGTCAGGCTGCGATGTGCTGTGGTAGGATTCATCTTCCTAACAGGGTCTCCCAAACTGAGGTGTCCGGCTTTCCATCAAGAAGCCCAGCTAAGGGCAAACTTTTGACAGGATCTGTCACCGTAGTTGTACCAAACTAGTAGCATGGTGGCATAGCTCCCACTGATAAACATGGGCGGCGACCGCCTGTGGTGGTAGCGATAAAGGCCAGACTTTGGCCTGGCTGACCACGGGACTCCAAGAAACTACAATGGTTAAACCAGGAAAACTCCAAAAAATGGAGATTATGCTGGGACAAACACAACCAGTGAGGACGGGCTATCAAAACGTCAAAGTAAGTAAAGTAAGTAATGTGCGTCTCAACAATAATAGTGAATACGAAAACAATGTGATATTGCTCAAAATTTGACTAAATATTCCAAGAACATTTATTAGAAAGTCAATCTTCTTTCATCGTTCCAGAGACCGCAGTTTACGCTCCCACTTCTTAATAAGCATTTTTTCGGTGTAATAGACACTATAGCATTCTGAGCGGATGGAAAACTTCAGGATCCTCGGCAACAACATAAGTGGAAAGTGCAGACTTATTCTTCGCCGACGTTTTGTGAACATTGTGGTTCACTACTTTATGGATTAATTCACCAGGTAGAGCCCGAGCATTAAAATTTGCAGCCTTATTCGGTATTGTTTATTGACATTCTATAACGTTGTTCCCTTCCATGGTCCTTTCAGGGCATGAAATGTCAGTCTTGTGATGCAAATGTTCATCATCGCTGCGTTCGCTATGTTCCCAACATGTGTGGAACTGATCATACGGAAAAACGGGGTCGAATATATCTAGAAATCACTGCTAAGAATGAAATCCTTACAATTTTCGGTATGCCTTCTTCACTACTTTATACTTACGGTTCTAGTGATGTAGAGATGTTCTTCTGTTCTACTTTCCTGTCATGACATTAATTTCTGTGACTGTTTATTTCAATCTTGGTTTTAATTTAGGGACAGTTTTATAAGTCAGGCATAGAATTAAGCTACATTCATAATCTCGCTTATTTTAATAATGAGATTCGTGGCTTTGAGATTTGTTTAAAATTCACTTGTAGTAAAGGAAGCTCGAAATCTCGTTCCTATGGATCCTAACGGGCTTTCCGATCCATATGTGAAACTCAAGCTGATTCCCGAAGACGGAGGATCTAAATCAAAACAAAAAACAAAAACTCTTCGAGCTACTCTGAATCCAGAATGGAACGAAAATTTCACGTAGTAGGTGTTCAGTGTTCATGTATTCGACTGCTTTCTTGGTTAAGCTTCATCTGAATGAATCGTGAGGCGCGCTTTTTCGTTATTATGAGATTCGACTGTTTGTGTCATATTAAGAGTGGTAACATCCTATCGGTTTGTGTGCGCATAGTTAAGAAAAAAACTCGTGCCATTTATTTATCAGTAGCATCTCGGTCACAGGTTTTTTGTTAGCAACAACTTAAGGCGGATGCATTTCAGCAAACTGCAACCAGGAGACAGAGATCGGCGACTATCGATTGAAGTTTGGGACTGGGATAGAACATCTCGAAACGATTTCATGGGAAGCTTGTCATTTGGAATTTCCGAGCTTTTCAACGAGCCAGTTTCCGGATGGTTTAAACTACTAAATATGGTGCGCTCACTTTTTTGATAAGCTCTGTTCCAGAATACTATATCATCAGTTCAGTTTATAATCTGAAGAATATGAATGCTCAAGGGGCACTATGTCTAGTGTGAATGGTGCTCACTGAAATGCATTATAAAGCCTTCAGTGTCGACTTGAACATCTATTATACACCCGGTAGTTTTTCAAACTTGTTTTTATTATGGGGTTTGTTTTTATTATGGGGTGCGTGGTGTGGAGCAGTGGTCGGAGGAGCGCTGCAACACACACTTTGAATCGCTTTTTCATCACTACTTCTTACGACGAAAGGCGCGTGCGGCGCAGTGGTTGGAGGCGCCACTGCGACGTACACGTGGAATCGATCCCTGCGCCCATGGCCAACCAAGCCTTCCATCCCTCCGGTGTCGGCAAATTGGTACCAGACTTGTCTAGGAGGATAGTAGCACAGGCTCGATACATCGCCACCGCGTCATTGTAAAAGGCGAGATATGCATTCAGTCACTACCAAACGATGCTTAATGAAGTCGAATGCACGGCACTTCCCTCAGAGATTGGTCTACGCCAAGAGCTTTATACTTTTTTATGGTTTTTACTAGGCTAAGATCTTGTTATGTCAGTGATTTTATCCAAAGCAGGTTTTTATACTGTTACCATTAAATACTATTTGGATCATAAAGTGAAATCAGTACATCAAAATAAAAGTGAACCATTTTTATTTTTTATTCATTTCTGTTTGTTAAGTATTGCAGGATGAAGGTGAGTACTATAACATTAACATTTCCCCCGAGTACGAAGAAGAGATGGAAAAGATGCGCAAAAAAGTAGCAGACTCAAAAGAAGTAAGTAAAGCTTTAGTGCACCTCAAAGAAAACACGTACGATATGCTCGTTATTTGTAGTACTAGTGAGTCGTCTGATAATACTAGTAGGCATGGTTTCCCACTACATCGGACGGCAAGACTTATTGTACAACGCCTGCGGTTTAGGTGTCTAGGCAACAAGGACCTGTTCCTAAAACCATGGAAGAGTCTACGAAGGCGTACCCCACCGCAACACTGAACAATGCTGTAAAGGCTTCTGACTTCAATTTCATTACTGTGCTTGGAAAAGGATCATTTGGAAAGGTGGTTTAATCGATTTAGTATAATTTTCACTGGAAGGCGGCGCCGTATTAAAGACACAGCTAGCTTGTTCCATCTCCTAAACGTAGTAGAAGGCAGCTGCAGCAATAATGGGGAAAATGGGATGTCAGAATTGGAAAAAAATTATAACCTTAGCACATCTAAGACCCGTGGACGTTTGAGCGATGACGAAAATGTTCTCCATCAACAATTGTGAATTTCAAAGGCGTTTGGATTTTTCTTGTAATTTTTTGATTCTTACCTCACGCTCCTACTATGCTGTAAACAGTGACAGCATACTTGACCCAAAGTTTGCTGATTAATTTTCATCTGTATGGTGAGCTTTAACCAAGGGGTTTCTGCTATTTTGGAAGAATTTTTGCCCCAAACCCACTGGCGCTAGCATAAAAAATATTTCCAAAATTCGTATCATCTCTTTACAAACAGAAATAAAAATATAATTTCTATAATGCTGAAATATTTGCAAAACTGTGGACCGCAGATGTCTGCGGTGGGGAACGAATACGCTATTATCCTCACCGGGGAGTAACGCATTCACCAGCACACCATGCGGGTCCTTCGTTTCGCCTGTCTCTTAGCTAGTTCTGTCGATCCTGCTGACGGGTAATTGCTGATTTCCGTTACTCCCTGGAAACGATAACAACGTGTTCGCTCTACACCGCAGATAGCTCCAGTCCGGAGTTTTGAAAATATCTCAGCATTATAGAAGTTATATTTCGCACATTGTCCTGTCATTAAAAAGAATAGGCAGCAAATAAAAAGGTTAAGATTGTGATTAAGATTTAAAAGTAGAAATTTTCATTCAAGAGTATAAATAGAAACAGAAATTTCCTATTATTTTCAGGTGCTACTGGGCGAATACAAATTGACCAAAGAGCTTTTTGCTGTAAAGGTCCTTAAAAAAGATGTTATTATACAGGACGATGATATTGAATGTGCAATGACTGAAAAACGGGCATTAGCATTACCGGAAAAGCCGCCATTTTTAGTATCACTTCACAGCTGTTTCCAAACTATGGTACTCTTGTTTGGTTAGCAATAGTCCCAAAATTTTCTTATAACTGTGAGCCTTAAATTTTTAGGACCGCCTTTATTTTGTAATGGAATTCGTAAATGGAGGGGATTTGATGTATCAAATACAGCAAATTGGAAAATTCAAGGAACCGGTGGCAGTGTGGGTCTTCCATTCAAAAGACCTATTAAAATCTGTGCAATGCTTGAATCTTTCTAGATTTTATGCAGCAGAAATCGCAATTGGTTTATTCTTCTTGCACTCCAAAGGAATAATTTATAGAGATCTGAAATTGGATAACGTTATGCTGGAGAGGGATGGCCATATTAAAGTGGGTTGTGATTTTCTAAAACCTCTAGCGCTTGTTGTTTCCTTAATTTTTCTTGTAATTTTTACAGATTACGGATTTTGGAATGTGCAAGGAAGGTATGTTAGGGGATGCTACCACTAAGACCTTCTGTGGTACACCTGATTATATAGCTCCAGAGGTCAGCCAAGTCATTTAAACTTGATACTTGATACTTGAACGGCCCTTCTCACTGGTCATGCAGGCTTCAGCATAATCTCCATTTTTCAGAGATTTGTTGGTTAAGCGATTGCCTAAATCCCTGGGTCAGCCTGGTCAAAGTTTGGTCCAGGTCTGGTCCAGGACCACCACAGGCAGTCGCAGCCCTTGTGGATCAGAGAGAGATTTGTCGCCATGCGACCTTGACACCAGAACGGTGGTGGATCCTGGTATTGGTTTACTCTTAGCTAGGATTCCTGATGGAAGCGCCTGACTCCTTAACAGCTTGGGAGACTCTGCTGGGGAGGATGAATCCCCTCGCTGTATATCGCGAGCCCGACACCCAGGCGAACCTCCCAGCCACGATGAGGCGGTAAATCGTGGCGAGTCATTCCAACTATGTCAGATAATTTTGGAAATCGGTAGCAATGTTAAGCTTTTTAATGGCGAACTCTTATTAGCTTCCTTTAACCTATAAGATCTTTTTGCCATTGGTTGTTGTCAAGAAAAATTCCTAGAAATTCGTCTGCTAAGGTCAGGTTCATTGCAAAATCACGAAAAGCTGTTCTTGATCACCATTAATTCGAAAACTATAGCATAATAGAATCTGCTTATAAAGCAGCAAATTATTGTGTTGTATAGTTATTCATATGTTCTTATGAACTGATCCTCTCAGCGGCTTACCGCTTCATCGTGGCTGAGAGGTGTTCCTGGGTGTCGGACGGCTATGTACAGCGGGCGTATTCGTCACCCCTTCGGGGTCTCCCAAGCTGAGAAGGAGGCCGGCGTTTCCGTTAGGAAGCCTAGCTAAGAATAAACCAATACCAGGATCCACAACCATTTAGTTATTAAAGTCGCATGGTGGTAAATCTCCCTGTAATCCACAAGGGCTGCAACTGCGCGTCGTGGTGGCCTGACTTGCCTGAGACTTTAGCCAGGCTGTGTCCTCGATATTCTAAGGAACCACAATGGCTTAACCAGCAAATCCCCGAAAAATGGTGCTTATGCTGGGTCTCGCACAACTAGTGAGGACGGGCCGCTCAAGTATCAAGTAAGTAAGAAAGTATGAAGTGATCTTCCTGATCTGGTGCGAAATTGGTATAAGTTGTCGTTGTCGTTGTTGTTTGTCGATAGCTGACATTTCGGCGATTTCGCCAGTTCGAGTGGGGCCCCACTCATAACAGCATCGCGCCGCGAAATCGCGGAAACGTCAGCCATCGACTAACAACAACGAGAACAACGACAACTTGTACCAACCTCGCACCAACTCAACAAGATCAGTTCATAAGAACATATAAATAAATATATTAACTATTTATCTCGACGTTTATAAGTCCTATAAGCCTTTTGAGTTGTTGTTTTGTGCTCTGCTGAATTTAATCTCCGATTTAAAACTGCATTTTCAAACTGGCTATCTCAGCTCTAAATATCTTTCTTAAGCGAAATAAGAACCATTACAGTCTGCACATTTTTCTAAGGAAAGCAAATATATTCATACTTTTTTTAAATTTTGTTTTATACGACTCGTTTTCACGTCTACTGTACGGATCCCAGCACTTCCTTCATTCGATTTGCTTCCTCGCATCCATTGCCCACTAAGATCCAATTTCCAACTTTCACATGTGGCTTAAGTTGTTGCTTGAGGATTTTCATTCCATCTTGAACGTACTAGAATGCAGGTCGAGCAGTTTTCCCTGAAGTCCTGAGATAGCCGAGCTGCAGCATTACCAATTGGTTTGCAGAGAACGATTTTTTTACAAGTCCGGTACCAATTTCGCGACCCAGAGGGATGAAAGGCTTGGCTGGCTCGAAGCAGAATCGAACTAGCACCATGTTCGTGAAACGGACATCGCTACCGCTGTGTTATCCGCTTCTTATATATTCATATTATTTACAGAATATCGTGAGTACGGTGGCTGCGAAGTCGTTGAAGGCAATTTCGACCTCAATTTATTTTCTGAAGCTTTTATTGTAGAGGAAGTTGTAGAGATACTTGTGGAAGTTATACTCGCGAGCCGGAGGTCTGACAAATGCGATGGCTGAGGAAGATTTTTGTCTCCAGACTCGATCAACCTTTGCAGTAACTATACTATAGTAATGAAGACGTATGGCCACCATCGTGATGTATTGACTTCTTCCTCTTGACCAATATAGAGCAAAGCGGATAAGGTTCTGGGTTAATTTCTTTGATTTTCTTGGGGTATTTCTTCCCCTTAATTGTTTCGCACCGACTCAGGAAGCCGACCTGGCTGCAACAAGCTATAGACCATTAAGCGGCAAGCTTAAAGTTCTTTCAAAGTAATTTCGGCTTTGGAAACAAAGGCGGAGCTTTGTCGCAGTCTAGCCACTCAGTCGATCGTCTCCGGTTGCCGTAGAGTATCCATTTCTAATATCGTATAATAAGGTCCATTGAAGCGACCCTCTGGTTGTCCAGAAACAGCGCTGACGGTAGTTGAAAACGGCCATTTCTCTGACTGTCATTTAATCAGTGTGGGATCGATTTGTCTAGCTTTTTTAACCTTCAAATTTCCTTTAGACGTTCCGAAACAGTTGAGTACTTCCGCAACCTCGCGAAGAGCTGTAAGCATATCTGCTTGCAGTAAAGCCTTCAATTCATCGTTCCCTATAGCAACGAAATTTTCCAAATCAATGTTGCATCATGCATTCATTAACACTTTCCTGACATTATACGTTGACATTTCGAAAAGTTTCGAAAAGACTTCGTCCGGATGTGAATTCTTGATAGTAAGTTTGTCGAAATTGCTGTTTTATATCTAAAATTCTAAACTGCAAAATTTATCAAAGCGCAATCTATACTGTATTTTAAATGTACATGAGGAAAGTACACAAAATGATTTTTGCAATGATATGTAACACCATCGCACTAGAGGAAAGCAAAGATATTTACAAGAAAGATGAATTCCACAAATCGGACATCAAATTCATTGTAACCTTTTGCTCACTATGGACACTTTTCTGGTTACCGCAATCAGCTTGCTAGCTTCTGGAAAGCCATCTACTCTGTTTGGTTCGACCTGTGCTAATTCTGTGCTTTTCTCAACCTTTGGAACAATGCTTAGCACATATAGCTTATTTTGTTATATAATTGCAGGCTTTTCGATGTCGAATAACGAAATAATTAAGTTGAAAATATGGAATAAGCATACTTAACTGTTGGTGATCCAAAATCATGTATGAAGATGACGAAGAACGATACCAATTATCAGTTCATTGCTTAGATCATTCTCTACCAACCGTATGGAAAGTCGGTTGACTGGTGGGCATATGGAGTGCTTCTTTTTGAAATGTTGGCTGGGCAGCCTCCTTTCGATGGTGAAGACGAGGATGAACTTTTTACTGGTTAGCAACGTACTTCTTTTCTTTTCTGTGAACTGCTAATAAAGCGGAATATCTCCTGAATGTGTAAAAAGGGATTATTTTTGAAAGGTGTTATATGAACATAATGCAATACTTCAGCATTCTGCAAAGTTTATTCAGCTGCCATTTTTTCAGCTATCACAGAGCAGAATGTTTCTTACCCAAAGAGCCTTTCTAAGGAAGCAGTCTCTATTTGTAAAGCATTTTTGAACAAGGATCCTTCAAAACGACTTGGATGCTCAAGGAAAAATTCAGTGGATGAGATGGACATCAAGGTTAATATGATACATATTTAATCGTTTACATACACGCGTAATTATTTTTTGCATACTAGGTCGTTTGGAAATTAATGACGAATCTCAATCTATATTTCTTAATAAACGCGCATGCAACGCGGTTAGTGGTGCAGTGCAATACACACGTCATCGTTGGTTTTAATTCCGCACCAACGGCTTGCAAAGCCCTCCATACCTTTGCCTGGAAAAACAGCAGCACTGAGTTGATAAATCAGTGCTTTTTTCAGTGCGTTTTTTTTTCATTCCTCAATGTATAGGCCAGATAGACATTCAGTCACTTCTAACAATACTCAATGAAGATGAGTATATGACGCATGCCTAACGGTGTGATAAACGACGAAAGCTTTATCACTTTGTTTCTTTATGTTTAAAATGGTATGTCTTAGCTTAGAATAAAATGTTTAATCTAGATAAAAACGATTAGAATCTACACACCTTTGCAAGCGAGAAACAAGTTTATTTATGGCCGTTGCCTAAAATTCTGAGCATCTGGACGCAACAAAGTTGTTGGAGGCAGTTTTGAAATCAGCTTCGTTTCTGAAGGGTTTCTAGAGTAATAAGAGGTCAACACGCCTAAGGAATTGATGATCGGTGAGCCAGTTATCGCACCAGTGGGTGACGCAAAGCTTCAGAGCCCAACTCGCTCAGCATTGCTCCGTCGGTAGTTGCTGATGCGTAGCGGAGCACTGTCGGTGAGACAAATTATCCAATTCTTACGACATCCATTTTTCGAGAATTTTCGGCTTTGCAATTTTTAGGTGCTCAACAATAGTTGAAATGCTTACGATCTTCCGTTACTTCTCGAAAAGTTGTCGACATATTTGCTTGCACCAAGCCTTCAATTCATCATTCTCTGTAGCAAAAGGACGTTCGCGACCTCACTTCTTTTCAGTGTCGAATGCTTTCCAACAAAAAATATCGAAACCAATCCTGCATTATCTGTTCGTTAGCACTATCTCGATCCCGTACATCATTGAAATTTCGTACCGTTTGCGCTTCGTACATCTGAGTTTGAATTCGTAGAAGTAGATTTGCAAGAATTGATAGTTCTACATTTGAAATCATATCCTTCAAATTCTTCCAAAAACTCAGTTTAAATTACACTCCAAGTTTACATGGAAAAAGTGAACAAAACTGGGTAAGGGGTGGATAGCATAGTGATAGTGACGCCGTCATCATGAACACTATTCTGGTTCGAACCCTCAGCGAGCTCTCTCCAGTATTTAATATTTTCGAGGTTGGCAACTTGGTATCGGACTTGTCTACACAAAAATCATTATCTCCAATAAAACTTAGAACGCTCCATCTCGGCTATATCAAGACTTCAGTGAGAGATGATTCGACCAGCCCTTTACGACATTCAAGATGAAACAGAAATCCTCAAGCAGCACCCGAAGTTTCAAGTAAAAGCTGGAAGAGAATAGTGGATGATGGATGCCGGAAAACTAATCAACTCTGAGAAGTGCTGGAATTCACACAGTGAAAGTGTGAAACCGAGTTGTGTAGAATAAAAGATTTTAAAAAAGTGCATAAAATTAGCTCTTCATTAACACTTAATAGCTCCACATTTGAAAAAAAAAATTATTGCGCAAACATAGAGAAGAAAACCAAAAATAGAAATCGAAAATTAGTTCCCGGTCAACCCAGTGGCAGATAATGCCATTTCCTCTTTGGATTATTAAGTTTTGCCGTCTTCTTTCTCAGAGCTCGATTCAGCCGAGTCGACGATATACATCTCGTCGTCGCAGCGAAAAAGCTTCGTTAGAGTTTGAAGGATGTGCATCTGATTTGATGATTACATTTTCGCATGCTAAATCATGTAGGTCAGTGGAAATAAGCGTTGATGTTCCCATTGTTGACCTGTGAAGATGTCATAAACAAAGTGGAAATGTTTTCATAAGCTCATGTTATCACATTGTTAATTTTTTTATTTACTACGGTGGGGAGCGAACACGCTATCACCCTTTCCGGGGCATACGCATTCACCACCACACCATGTAAGTCTTTCGTTCAGACTTTTTCTCAGCTGGTTTTCTATATACCAGTGCCAGTAGCATTAACCTCTCAACTGTATTGATACGGGGAGCTCAAATCTGCACAGAATCCAGCTAAGCTGAAGCTGCACTCGAAATCACAATTTTAACTTAATCCCATTGACGATTGATTGCTGATGGCACTAGCAAATAGAAAACTAGCGGAGAGAAAGGCGAAACCAAGGACGCGCATGGAGTGATGGGGAAGGCGTTACTCCCCGAGTACGGTAATAGCGTGTTCAATCCCCACTGCAGACATCTACTGTCAAGAGTTTTGCTATACAAGCGTAATCATGCTGTTAGGTTCATGAAAATTTGACGAATTCACTGATAACAGAGAAAACGTAACACATGGGGCAAGATGCTGGCACCGCTTGGTTCATCCAAAAGAGCTCTCGTCGTTGATCAATCACTGAGCGGTGCGCCATTCATTCGACTACATTAAGTTGAATCGTTGAAAGGGGGCCCATGCAGTGAACCGCGCTGGTCAATTGATGTATCGAGTCAGTGCTGCTATCCTCCCAGACAGGACTGACACCGATTGCCGATCCAAGAGGGATAGAAGTCTTGGTAAGCCTTGGGCAGCTACGACCCACGTGTATTGCAGCGCGCCTCTAACCACTGCGCTACATGCGCCTCTTTGTCTACTTAAAATTCAATTTTCATTGCAATTACTTATTAATTTGTACCACATGATGCATTGTGCCTACTTGAGAAGAATGTTAGTTAAATCTTGTAACCAAATAAATTGATAATTCATAAGGTTAGTGTTTTTTTCAGGAACACCCATTTTTCCGAAGGATCGATTGGTACAAGATTGAAAAGCGTCAGGTTCAGCCGCCGTTCAAACCAAAATTAGTGAGTTTTTGAATGAAGTATTCTAATAACTTAAAATTCCACCTAACGAAAACAGGGTGTCATAAATAGTTGACATCAATAACTACGTTGACGAAGTATAAAGTCCTCACTCGAGGTTGTTGGCTCAGGAGTGTTAATAAATAGAAACAAATAAACAGATTTCATTGAAGAAGAAAGCATTTAATTACGGATTGGCGTTTCGAAGTATTTAAAAGTTCTAAGTGTGAAGGATTGATTGCTGGCAACATACTATGTTCCCAGTAGACATTTCTTCAGTGCTTTACTTTTGCAGACTTCACCATTACTTGTGGTTATTGCCTTCGCAGTGTCTTAGAGAGTGTGATGCATGGATCTATTCAAAGCTGCTATAATTGTTAGCAAATTTCCTGCTACATTCGGCCTTGAGGCTACACCTGAGGTGTGCGAAGTCAATGTCGCGATGAGAAAAGACAGTTCTGGAAGATTTCCTGGCTTCAGTGCACTGTTTAAAGAATTTGTTATGCTATGTGTTGTTTTCTAGCAGCATGCATTAATGTGGTGAATGTTGTGTGATTGCAGAAGAACGCCACGTCCACAGAGAATTTCGATCCGGTGTTTCTAAATCTTCCAGTGAAGTTGACGCCAGCAGACTGGCTAGTGCTGGACAACGCAAAGGACGATTTTTGCAATTTTTCTTATGTTAATCCGTATTTCCCTTCACTTCACAATGTGTAACGTTAATTAACTAGATAGAAAATAGAACAAATACTGCACTATCTAAAACAGTAAGAAGGATCTAACGCCGGTGTAATAAAGGAGTAAATCGGAGAAGCAACTTTGTCCACTGATCAAAATGTGTTTAAATTATTGAGCTCACATGATGTTATTGTAGAACTTTTATTCGGTTAACGTCTCCGTGTTCTCACCTTCATTAGGCCCAATCCAAATTGTCTAAAAAATCTCCACTGAAATTTGAAGAGCCTTTCACAAGTGTAAAATCTTAGTATCTCAAAATAGCCTGCTGAGCCTCCATTTGGGCAGCCAAAATGTAGAAATTTTTGGTATTTTGGGAAGATAACCACACTAGTTCGGATTTTTGCTTAGTCTTTCTTAATTGCCATTTCAGCAGAATAACACATTACATTTAAATCCAAGCGCGTAGTATTCAAACTGAATAACAGTGAAGCCATTTTTCCCTGCACCTAACACTTGATGTTTTAAAATCTTCATTACGCAGTGGAATTGAACAGTTGTGTTCAAAATCTTCCTTGCTTTTTCTAGGCTATTACATCGGCCACGTTGCCTATTAAAAAAGGAATCGCGCAGAGTTGCTATTTGGCTAAGGATAATTCACACATTAACTTCTGATGTACCTTCAGAGTGTGTTGATTTTGTTGCAGTGAAATGCAGTCAACACTCAAAGTTGCTGAGATTGAAAATCTACTTTAATTATGCTTACCTATACCTTCATCATTTTATAAACATTTTAATGAACAATTCTTTCAATCCTTCATTATTTTTCCGTGGAATGGATATTAGGAGGTGGGAAGAGCAGAGTGGTTGTTGATGGTATCGAATAAGAAGCAAAGGTGCTGGTTGAACCTTCTCTCCAACATTCTCCCCAAATCCAAGCGGTAACACGTTAACCCGGCAATCTGTGGGATTGCAAGGAGATCTGACTGGGCCAACATTCTACGAAATTCATAAAAAAGAAGAAATTTTTAAGCAGCAGCTGAAAAAACATAGGAATTTTTCAAATACCTTTGCGGACGATGATTAGGAGGAAAACGATTCAAATGAAAGTGATGGGATCGACACAGATGTTATGATGGCTCATGTAAAAGGAAAGATAAAATATTTAATTTACGTAAAAACGGAGGGATTCCCAGCGCAGTATGTAACATAGCACAACTAAATCGCTTGCTCACATAAGTACTTGGATAGCCTGTCCTCACGAATAGGTCAGACTTACGTCTTCTATTCGTGTGCATCTTACGCTATCTTCGTCTGTGGTGGTGGCCATCTTCGGACAAGGGTGCCGCCCGCAAGGCACACTACATGATGCAAAAATCCAGATTTCCAGATCCGAATGGTGATTAGCAAAGCAGAAAAAGTCGTCTGCCCGTCTTGAAGATAGTGGTTCTAGTAGACCCTTCTCCCCGAATGCGATCCATCCTGCTGTTTCTTTCGTCCGTATGGTCGACTCTTTCATTCTGCAACAGGAATCTCTGCGCTTCATTTTTGATGTATATTCTTCTGGATGTTGAGGGTGTAATACCTTCTGGAAATTTGAATTGCGAAGTCAAGTGTTGTGTGCGCTGCCTGTACATTCGCCAACAATCGCCCCGTTGTTCCTTGTGTACTACGCTGAATTTCCATGGCTGGAGTATGGGCGCCTACGTCTATGTTGCGTAAGAGAACACTGGAAGTACTGATGAGCCGAAAAGACGTCTGAAAAGTTTAAAACCTACTAGTGGGTTGGTAATTACTATGGTAGTGGGTACTATAGGAAGCACTGAGGCAGCCCATGTGGCTTTCCTTTTCTGCAGTTTCGCTTTCTTGCTCTTCTCCGTATTCATTGAAAATTCAAGCTATAAGTAGTTTATGATCTTTGAAATCAACGAGCTATTCAGTTCGAGCGAGTTTTTTCCTTTCACATTATGCTATATTTCGATTCACTTCAGTTCTTATTTAAGAAAAACACAGGAAGGGAAAGAAGAAACCTCCAATTTTTAGAATCTATAACCTAGTATGATTTACAAAAATAGAAATAGCCTGTAGTAAAATATACAAAAGTATAGAAAATCTAGGAAAGTGAAATGTCTACGGATATGGTTAGAAAAATGCTTATCTGTCATTACACTCGTGGATATGCATTACAATATTCACGGTGAACTGTGCTGAGTGTTTAAAAGAACTGAAAAATGGAGGGCTAGAAATACAGAGAGAGTCATCCACGATCTCATCACTCATAAATCTAATAAGCTCCCCAAAGGATCGCTTTTTCTAGAAATCCTGGAAGAATTGTCTGTGGAAGCAATGTCATTACAGGACCACCAGCAACCAGCCTTTATTGCTATCCACAAAAGCGATCCTTTGGGGAGCTTATTAGATTTATGAGTGATGAGATCGTGGATGACTCTCTCTGTATTTCTAGCCCTCCAATGTATTCAATCACTTCCAACGATACTTAATGAAGTCGAATGCATTGCCCATCCCTCAGGGATTGATCAGCGCCGAGAGCCTTATCCTTTTATATATATATATATAGTGCCCAGAATCGACTTTCTATTAACAAAGTTTTGGCCAAAACAAAGTCCCGTTTATCTTGCCCTTCACTAGTGATGAAATAAGTGTAGCGATAAAGCGATGCTTAAGAAGGACAGATCTAGAGGATTCGGTAGCGATAATTGAAATACAAAGAACACCTAGATGGCAAACGAAAAGCAAGACAAGGCATGCCACACGGGACGCATAGGATACAAAAGCATAGCGGAGACGATTTTGATATAAAAGTCGCTATCCTCGCACAGGATACTAAAACACCAACGCGCAAGCTCCTCGAGGTTTTTTGGATAAATGCCAAAAGTCCTACAGTGAATAGCAGGGTGGAATATCCCGAGATCACGCGTGATCTCGCCCTTTACCTTGGTATCGATCGTCGGTCGGGGGTGCTGCGGTCGTCAGCCAAATGCGACTCTGAGCGGCTGTTCGTCCCCGGTGGAAGACAGGTGAAAAAGCGATGGGTTTTTTTTCGAGAAGCCGTAGATCTTGTAATTATCGATCAGATTTTCACCTTTCTGTTTGTGCTGTTGAAGTGTTTGACCTAGTAAGTTGCGTATTGGTGTACCCTTCCAGGCTCTGAAGAAGGCCATTCTGCCGAAACGTCAGTTACGATTGTGTTGTATGTGCGTTATTGTATGGAATTAAACGTGTGCTGTTTAACAACCTTGCGATTGCTAAGAGAGAAAACGACGAATTATATATATCACCTATCACCTGTATCACCTGTAGTCCCGTTGATCGTCGAGTGACTCGAGCGGGCGCCAGTAAATCCTCCATTTTTCCCTATCGCGGGCAAGAGTAGCCCAATGGGTTCTCCTCGCTTTAGGGACTCGTCGAGCATCATATCTTTCTTCTAGGCTTTTCGTGAAGAACTCTGACCATCGGGTCGGTGGTCTTCCTGCAGTACGTTTGACATCCCGAGGAATCCAGTCACTAACAGCCCTTGTCCATCGGTTATCATTCATACGCATTACGTGTCCGGCCCACCTTATCTTCGACTGTTTGGCGTATAGAACGGCATCTTTGATTTTTGATCGTACGTAGGTCGGAGCTTCGGATCCCATCCCTTACTTGTGCGAAACGGGATACTCCTAGCATCGTCCTTTCGACTGAGCGTTCGATAACGCTGAGTGATCTTTCATTATATATATGCCAAGCATGGCATAATGGAAAGGCTAGGGTTTCCATTGAAAAATTGAACATCCTAACATGTCGGTTAATTTCACGTTTTGTTTAGATGCGTACATCTATTTGATCTTGTTCGATTCAACCGCTTCTACGTCTACTTCTTCATGAGCTTATATGACGGAAAATTAGGCAGGCAGAAATTCTCTACATATCGACTATATTTTGCAGAAGTCTCCGGATGACGTGTCGAACTTCGACTCGGAATTCACTCACGAAATACCAAAGCTGACGCCGATCGATCGTCTCTTCCTCGTGAATCTAAATCAGACCGAGTTCGAGGGATTCTCTTATGTAAATCCGGAGTACGTACAAGAAATTTAGCTTCCCAGCTGTGCTCTAATGTCTCCCATATTCGAAAATTTTTCATTTCTCTATCCTGAAAAAGTGCAGACTAAAATAATATTTGTTGAAGGGTGTTACTAGAAGAAATGTTTATATAGGCACTACAAAATCGTGGAACACATTCACAACTATTGCACAACGCAAGGAGCTTTCGTCTAAACGTTTTCGCACTCGTTTATTTACATCAACAATTTTGATTAGATTGTAATAGCTGTCCTTGTTCACATCTACGCCACAATCGTAATATAATGTTACAAAGAAAACCTTCTTAAAGTTCTCTTAAATTTCACTTCAAAACCACCGTTTAACATGTAATGAGTTGGAACAGGAATAAAATTGAAAACGGGTGGAACATAATATACAGCATAACCGCTAGAAAATGAGACACAAAATAAATCCCATTCTTGCGGTGAAATCGATTCAAAACCAAGCCCATCACTGTTCCATCCCTTGATTTCGCCCATTCGTTTTACTCATAGGTGTTGAAGTGTTTTATGTGTTGTGGAGCACGCATCACCAGTATCACTTATCGTTCCTCAGATCGTCGAGTAAAGCGAGTGAGCGCCAGTAATTCTTCTATTTCTTCCTACCGCGTGCAGGAGGGGCTGAGTGGACTTTGCTCGCTCATTTCATCCTGTCAGGACCTGGTGCTGTTCGGTTTTTCACCGACAAAATGGCTTGTTGGATTTCGAAAGGGAGAGTCGGTGGTACAACATATCCATCCTCCTTTATTTCATATGACGGAAGGTTGACATGGCTTTCGAAGAGACCTGAGTAGTATTCGTGAACGATTTTTTCCATTTGCCTTTCAGGAAGCTGTAAATGCTCTGCCTGGATGTGAGCTGGAGGTCCATTTCAGCTCGTGCGGCTCCACGCTGTCATATCACCTCGAATGTTTTTGGAGCCCTGGCATCTCTTGGTCGCTTGTGAACTCTCAGCTTTCACAACGTTAAGCTGAAGATATTGAGGATGCCGATCATATTTCTGGCTGAAATTGTCAAAAACGACATCTTTCCAACAGCTGACTACCGAACTGAGTAAATCCCAGTAATTGCTGGTTTTGTGACGTTTTCTGATTTTACTGCTTCTTTTCGTTTCCGAGAAAAGGAAAATCGTGCACAAACGAGGCGATAGTCTGATCCCCCGTAGAATTTTGGCACAACAGCGATATCGCTTTGGCAAAGCTTTCGATTTACTATCATATAGTCTTTATTTTTCGTTGTGATACTCTCCATTCCAAAATCTTCATATGAGGGGTCTCGAGATGGTTAATCGTGACACTAACGTCTCTCGTGCTCAGGTAGCGGATAGGGGTTAATCGCGAATCAAAAGTTACCTTTGCTTCCCGGAGCCTCGGGTGGATCCAAGAGATGGCATCGCTTTTGGCACATACTTTTGGTATTTACCAGGCGCATCCGTATGTTGTCGTTTATACGGGTTGTATTCTACTAGTCATTTTGTCCAAAAGCCTGCAATCAAGTGACTCAGAAGCATATCGAAGGCTTCCAACAATGAAGCATGTCTACTGTGGGAGAGGCTGGAAGCTACCCGTAAGTGTACCCAGTCTCCAGGTTAAGAGCTCAGGCAGCTAAAAGAGGGCATTAAGAAGCCAAATACAGTGAAAAAAATGGCCCTTATTTCTCTTACCCCGAAAAAGCCCTGTATTCGGCATCGTTGGGTAGGACGAGTACAAAGAGGCTAATAAAATTTCAATTCCGTTCTAAGTTGTCTAAATCGCAAAGGAATAAGGTGATGATCTGTACCTACAATGCACGTACACCTGTATCCGAGTCCTCGATAGAAGACTTGCTCATGCAAGCAAGAAGGATAAAGTAAGACGTCATCGGCCTGGCCTAGACGAGACGACGCCACCCATTCGACGCCGTCAATGACACCGAAGAAGAACTGTTCCTCGGTACATGCGAAAGCGGAGGTCTCGGCGGCATGGCAGTTCTTGTTAACACGAGTTTGTCCATAAACATAGATTCATTCAAACTACAAAAAACCCGAATAGGACGTTCACGATTAAAAAGATGTGGATCAATACCAACGTTGACAATCTTCCCGCTGACATAAAACTATGACGAAGACGAAGTCGATACCAACTCATATCTCTACAGGAACCAAGTCATGTTGCTGTCATATGAAACGAATGAGGATGGATATGTGTCGTTTTCTCCCTTCCTTGTAAAATCTAACATGCTACTTCGTCGGGAAAAAATCGAACAACACTAGGCAAAGCCAGCACGAGATGTGAGCACCTGAGGAACATTCTGCCATTCCTCATAAACACACTAGGTCGACTCTTCACAGTATTTCTTTCTAAGTGCATATTTTCCATTCAGTGGAAAAGCAGAACGAGCGCGCTCTTTTTTAAGAAGAGTGAAGGTTGACACAGAAGCTGTTATGTAAGCGCTGGACCGCCATAGCATCTCTTTTCATTACATGAAGTTTCTTCATGAGCTGCATAAAATTTCACGACCAAGATATCACAATACTACAACGACATTAAAATCGACGTCAAAAGAGGGGTTAAGCAAGGCGCTGCCATCTCCCCAAAATTACTTACCGCCACCCTCGAGAACGTCATGCGAGCGTTAGAATAGGACAACATGATTGTTAAATTTGATGGTCGGCAATTATACTATCTTCGTTATGCTGATGACAACCTTCTTATAACACCAAACATTAGCCAAGCGAAACCACTGCTTTCATCAAATCATTTCTGCGTTACTTCTTTGACCCTCTCATTTTCTACAACAAATTCAGATCCTATGAAAAAACGCAGTGCGGATGCAAACCGGAGAGATAAAATGGAAAAGTCGCAAAGCTATATTTATTTATATGATCTAATGAACTAATCTTGTCAGGCTGGTGCGAGTTTGGTAAAAACCTCCGTTGTCGTTGTTGCTGCTGCTGTCGTTGTTGTTGTCGTTGTCTTCGGTGTTGTTGGTATTGTTGGTCGATGGCCGACGTTTCAGCGATTTCGCCTCCCTCAGAGCAGTGCCGTTACAAGTAGCACTCAGTGGACAAACAATATTTCACTTGTATCACCTGTATTCCCGTTGATGATCGAATGACTCGGGCGGGCGCCACTAAATTTCTATTTTTCCCTGTCGCGTGCAAGAGTAGCCCAGCGGGTTCTGCTCGCTCTAAGGATTCGTCAAGCATCATATCTTTCTTCTAGGCTCTTCGTGAAGAACTCTGATCATCGAATCAATGGTCTTCCCTTAGTACGTTTGACATCCCGAGGCATCCAGTCAGTAACCGCTCCTGTATATCGGTTGTCATTCTCGTATGTCGTATTACATGTGCGACCAACCTTGTATATGCTAGATATGCATTCGCTCACATCTTAACAATGATTAATGTAGACGAATGCATGACGCATTCTTCAGGGATTGATCATCAAGAGCTGTATTCTTTTTACGTTCAGCTCACCAGCGATGGCAAAAATTCATTAGGCCATAAAACTCTGTGTGTACGCGGTAAAGAAAAGCAAAACATACAATTGCCTATCTCAAAGGAGTTGAAGGACGAAGTAACAAGGAGAAATAAGTTGAGTGCCGCTTACCGTCATATCTAACTTCAATGACATATTAAAGGCAACCGCTTTCATTATTTGCGCGACGTTAATCAATATAAACAGCAAAGAACGACCGTATTGTAATGGATTTGAAACTGAACAGGTTCACAAAAACAATTGCAGAATACACCTTCTCCCCGAATTTCTCGAACGGAAATTAAAGCGAGCTGTAAACGTTGTGGCAGCGGATTCATTCACGGGCTACATTCTTAGTTTCCGACCTGTAACAACATACAGGATGTGAGTATCAAGTGTGACAAAAGTCGAAGAAACACTTGTAGCTCCGCATTTTGCTCAAAACAGTGAAAAGTTCATTAACGCTTCCTACGATCTCGCGAACACAATTTTCAACTAATTCCTTTAGGTAGGCGTGCTCTTTCTGAATTAGATTTGTACTGCGGCGGTAGACCACGTTAATCTTTAATATTGGTGAACCAAACAGCTACACTGAAATCGCAAACAAATTTCTCAATAAAGCTCAACACCCACGAAGAGTAAATAAAGACGGCTTTGCCAAAATATGTCTCCTTCTAGGTAATCTCTTTAAAGCCAAATGATGTGAAAATGATGGTGAGATACTTGAATGACACGTCCTCACTGGTTGTGAAGGCCTCAGCACAATGTCCATTGTTTTGAGATTTGCTGGTTAAGCCATTGCGGTTCCGGGAATCCTGAGGTCAACCTAGCCAAAGTCTGCCACAGGTCGTCACCACCACAGACAGCCGCAGCCTTTGTGGTTCAGAGGGTGATTTGCCACTATGCGAATTCACACCAGGTCTATGGTGCATTCTGGTATTGGTTTACTCTAAGCTAGGCTTCCTGATGGAAACGTCGGACTCTTTTTCAGTCAGCCGGGGAGACCCTGCCGGAGATATGAATACCTTGCCGTACATCGTAACCAGACATCCAGGAACACCTCCCAGCCACGATGAGGCAGCAAACCGTTGGGAGAAAGCCAATACAAGCAGATAAAAAGGTTCTGCCACCTGTTATCTGTAGTTCCATTAAACGTTAAGTGGCTCGAGCGGTCGCCAGCAAATCTTCTATTTTTCCCTAATGTGTGAAATATAGCCCGGTAGGCTCTACTCGCTCTAGGGACTCGTCAAAGCATCATACCTTTTTTTAGGCTTTTCGTTAAGAACTCTGACCATCGGGTCGGTGGTCTTTCTGCGGTGCGTTAAACATCCCGAAGAATCCAATCACTAACGACTCTTGTCCATCGGTTGTCCTTCACACGCATTACGTGTCTGGTCCACCTTACCTTCGACTGTTTGGCGTACAGACCGATCTTTGATCTTGGATCGTTGACGCAGTTCGGAGCTTCCGATCCCTCCCCGGTATCGAGAAAGGGGATCCTCCAAGAATCGCCCTTTCGATTGCGCATTCAATAACCCTGAGTGATCTTTCATCCTGCATACGTAGCGACCAGGTTTCTGACACATACGTTAGGACAGATGTAAAATTGAGTCGAAAATGTGGGCGCGGAGTCGGGTGTTCTTTTTCCACTTCATTACATCCTCGATGCTCTTGAATGAAGGCTCTCCAAGCCGCTCGTTTCCCTCTGCTCAACTCTGGAGCTAAGTCGTTTGAAATGTTGATTTTCCGTCCTAGATAGACATCACTGGAGTATTCTAAGATACTGGTTCCGTTGAGCATCAATAAGTCACACGAAACCAATCTGTTCCTCATAAACATCGTCGTTGTGAGATTTAATCGAGGATCAATCTTTCCACACGCTTTATCAAAGTCCGCAAGCATTGAGTCTGCTTGGCTAATATCTGGTGTTATAAGGACGATGTCATCAGCAAAGCGAAGATGATGCAACTGCCGACCATCGAATTTCACTCATGTTATCCCATTCCAGTGTTCGCATGACGCTCTGGAGGGTGGCGGTAAATAATTTTGGCAAGATTGCATCGCCTTGCTTCACTCCTGTTTTGACGTCAATATCGTTGTAGAATGGTGAAATCTGGTTGTGTCGACGACTCGTGTTGACGAGAACGTCGCCGCCGCCGACTCCTCTACTGTCGCATCTTCTGAGAAGCAGTTCTTCTCCAGTGTCATAGTCGGCGTTGAATGGATGGCGTCGTCCCGTCTCGGCCAGGCCGATTGCATCGTAGCTTATCTTTCCCGTCTGCATGATCAAGCTTCCTTTCGAAGACTCGGATGTAAGAGTATGCGAGTTGTAGGTACAGATCGACACCTTACCTCTTCGTGATCCAAGCAGCTTCTATTAGCCCTAGGATTTTGGCTGCTTCTCTGTAATCGTCCTACCCAACGCTGCGGAATTAGAAACTCTTTCATGGTCAGAGGAATAAGGCCCGTTTTTTTTTACTGTGTTTAGCATTTTGATACTCACGTATAGCTTGCTGGGTTTTGAACGTGGAGCCTGGGTATACTCACAGGTAGCTTACCAGACTCTTTCAGAGTGGACATGGATTTCATTTCTTAAAGGAGACCTCTAACTCCTAGTGCATCACCCTGTCACTTAATTGCAGCCATTTGGCCGCATTGACCTATAGAATACAATCTGCATGAACAAGAACGAACCCACACACGCGTGCATGAATACGGTTTGCAAATACAGAAAGTATGTGCTAAATCGGCGCAGCAGAAACTGAGAGTCCATTCCCTGAATCCATCTGTGTTTCAGGGATGCAAAGGTCGCTTTTGGTTCTCGGTTAACACCCTATCTGCCACCTAGGGAGGCGCCACGTAGCGACGCGACTATCGTGATCCTTTATGTAAGGGAGATTCGTAGGTAAAAAGTCCTAGGTCAGCGAAAGTGAACACAAACAAGTACGCGTGACCAGAACCTTTTTCTTTCAATGTAATGCTTCTTTGCACTAGTAACCGTTTTTCTCTCATCTTATCTTAATATAAAAGCAAGGGTAAATCGCGAAATATGATTTAATGACGTTTTCTCGGCGCAACAGTCAGACGCGAGGAGATCACTTCTTCATGACGTTTTTTTTCACATTCTCCTCTTGGTTAAGCTGTACCTAGGAAATCTTTTTTTTTGTTGTGCAATAACGAAATGGTCCTATATAAAAGTTTTCCCACTAACTTTTCGCATTGTTTAGCAAGATTTTAGAGCTGATTTGTCTTCACTGCCTAAATTATTGACACGGTGAGGTGTAAGATAACGACAGTCCTCGAAACGGTAAGATTAAGTCGTAGTCACAGACTAAGTGTCCATTAAACGTGTCAAGGCGCCAGAGGAAGAGATAAAAGTCTGGAATATTTAAGTAGAGCTCGGTCGAACCTATATGTCATTCATAACAGTGCTTTATATCTTTGTTTGTCACTCATTGCTGTTAGCCTATATGCGCTGGAGCATACCCCGTTCTTAGTTCATGGTTAAACGAAATGTTTTTCGCGAGCATATCGTCAAAGTTATGCTTTTTGTTATGGGAAGCCTTGTTGTTTTTCATAAGAGGAAACAATTTTACAAACGCAAGCCAGCAGCGTGTAGTAAACTGTTCAGGCGTTTTCAAACCATTCATGAAAACTCACAACTCCAGGAAGCTCACTTTCAGCGCTAGACGTGGTAGTCTTCTAGTAGAGAGTACTAAAACAAAATAGACCACATCACTGCAAATCGAAGGTTTTACTTAGCCGATGCCGCCGTTGCCCCAAAATTCCATACAGGACCAGACTCTCTTCTGCTTCGTGAAAAATTTTAGGTCCAGCGGAAGACAGAAAAACCAGCCAAATCCAAAAAACGATAACCGAAGACCATTACAAACTAAACCACTAAAGTTTTTTTTACATAAAATGATGCAGAATCCTGGAAACATTCTGATCGCATATTGTCGCAGGCAAACGCTGTAATGACACGGTGGTTTGTTGTGTTTAAGAAGAAAAGCGTCATAGATGTAGTGGATTATTGTGATTAGTTGTCCCTAAGCGGGGAAGTGTGATGTACAAATCAACGTTAACCTAACGACGCTTGCTCTTCTTCAAAAAACCAAGCTAGAATCAATATCCTCTTCGAAATGCTCGCTAGACAGTAATTCGTATCCGGAATTCCAGTGATCAATTCCAGCTCCTCTTAGACGTCTACCTTCGACTGGAATAACATTTGCATACATTGGAAGATATAGAATGTGTCACAAACAATTTAGCTTACAGAGAAGTTATAGTATAAGTTATAGTTGTACTAGAATAGCATAGAAATGCCACAAAAAAAGATTCTAAGAGATGGACCGGTAGTTAAGAGGGCTATCGATACAAGCTATGTGTATGCAAATTCGACATGAATTTCTAAAGAAGAAAACAGTAAGATGTCGCAGCGATGTCTAGTTGTGCAAAATTATTTTCAAATTACATAAAGATCTAGGACATCGCACCACCTAAAGGCCCATTCCAATTAGAATTTGAATCTGTATTTGAAACACTAGAAATTTTGGCGAAGCTTTGAAAACAAAATGTGGGATGAAGTTTGTGCGTTGGAACTGAAAAACAAACAGCTGTTACGGGTTGAGTAGAAGAAATGATTGGAGACGAACGCAGTTGGTCCGCAGTTGACTTCTACCAGGTGTGAATGTTGACATTCAATAAAGGCTAAACGAGTTTTAGCGTGTTTAATCGTTACTGAAATTTATGCACAAAAACTGTCTAGTAATCACTAAAATTGTTGTCCAACTAGGATGACAGCATGAGTAACGTTTCCGACAAGTGTGTTCACGTATTGTTTAGCACAATCGTCCAATGAAAGGATAGCTCAGTTTGACTTAAGCACGATATGAAACGCCATTATTTCCTGTTATTTCCTGACAAATTTTTCGCAACATTTTTTTCATTTTAATTCAGACGGTTTATCTCGACACCTATTATGGGAATCCCAGTACGCCCTGTATTCTATTCGATTCGCTCTTCCGCATCCATCATCCATGAATCTCTTCGAACATCTGGCGTGTGGGTTCAGCTGCTTTTTGAGCATTTTCGGCCTCCTAATGAATGTTATGGAATGCTGGTCGAAGATTCTTTCTGAAAGTATGAAGATTATGAGAGATATTAATCGCACAGAAAGGAGAAATAATTCGATCCGACGGTGAAAAAGTGTTTAACAACAAATTCATCTGCTTTTGAGAACAAAGGCGTGCTCATTTTTGGTACAGGAATCAAATTATATCTAGACTCGCATATCGACATCTAAGCGAATACAGTTTAAGATTCCTTAGGTGAGGGGAATCAAGATGTCGAATAAGAGACATGTCTGGAGTCTAATCCTAGAACTCGCGAGATCGCAAACCTTTCTAAGACTCACATGGCTTTTGGTCTGCAGATACTAGTTATTTGTAAACACCAATGCATGGGCTTCATCGAACCCATGAAAAAACGCATAATCTGCCTAATCTGTAAAATACGAAATCCGAATGAAACAGAATGGACGCTATTTTGCGACTGAAAAAAGCTTCTGTCATCTGGCTGAAAGATAAGTCGTCGTTTAGCTCAGCACTTCTCACCTATCTCCTATGCTCCCTCATTTCAACTTTATTAAAAAGGCAGCATCCTACACCTATTTATTTGAAAATCAGGAGAGAACATGGGATTTATGTAATTGCTGGTCCTTTGTTCATTTGCCCTTTGACAAAATTTCTCTTTCAAACGGTAAATATCTCACTGAAACACATAAGCATCATAGTTAAAAGGCAAATATTCTACTTTAATTCTATTCGTATTTTATTTCAGTTTAATAACCGAACACCTCTGTCACACATAAACATATTAAATAAAGTATGAGTCTAATAATAACTAAAAAGATCAACGATATGGTTAATCATTTTGTGTTAGAGTTTTTTTAGCGATAGCATTAGCGGCACTTTCTTGCGGCAATGCTTACTGGTTTCGCTTACATACAACATATACAAGCTGCAGACACCACGTGTTGGTACAATGCAATATTCCGAAATCATTCTTAGTCTAACAATCAGTGGATTGGCCCTATTTGGACGGTGTGAGGTGGTAAAACGCTTAGCAGATTTACGAGATGGGTGATTTTTCGACAACTGTTGAAAATTTCTCCATCGATGTAATAGCGAGGGAGCAAATACGGCTGTGCTAGCAATACTGTTCGCCAAATGCAGTGCTGCTTTGATCTCCGCCAGAATTACCGAGTCGGCCACTCCTTTCGATTAACCTGATAATACATAGCTACATGATTACTCCAGGAAGAGTCGGCTCGACCAGCATTCTACGTCATTCAGAACGAAAAGAGGCAAATGCACAACCCTCAAGAAGCAACGGTATCCTGGAGAGCACCGTCATTTGTTGCATAAGGAGAGCGAGCTTGTTCAAGCTCTTCCGCGTTAAAAATATTACACTTTAAGGTGAGGCTTTGCTGCACAATTAACAAACTTCAATCTGAACTGAGATGTGCCAGTTTACACTGAAGTAGTCATTGCTTACAGATCACACACATCGAACTAAATGGATATTGTTGGGAACATGCTAAACGGGCATTCATGCGATCAACTGGTTTCTCGTTTCACTATATTGCTCTAACCCATAACGCGCCGCTACGGTGTTTCGTGGTTGGTTTTATCGAATACGAACGATTTTTCTGCGGTTGGCATAACATCACAACTCGTCCGTCTCCTTTCATATAAAATTCAGTACCTGCCACTACTTTAATTCTTCGGTGTTGCTAGAAAGGTCTCGTTAGATGACCAGACTTTGACCTGACTTGTTGAACCTTAGCACTTCTATTTATTCTACTCTCATTTTTCAGCAATTTCACTATTACTACTTTCCGTTCTCTAATTTTTCTACGTGAGCTTGCTGTATTTCTTGAATGTACATCCTATATCCTCTGTAGCACACTGTGCTTCGAATGTCAACTTTGCGACCGCATTGCTGAAAACATCTACTTGTTTTTGTGTTAACGAAGTTTGGCTAATTTCGCAAATTCTTTCTTGCTACGATATTTATTTGCTCCGTACGTCATCGAGGATTCATCGTGCAGATGCTAAAAGAAATAATAATGGGTTGCTGATTGAAAATCCAACACAGTATACCTTACGTAAAGCATGTGTAGTTTTCCTATCGCTTATAAAACATACGATATGGTGCGTTTTTGCTTAGTGAACAAAGGACATAGCACACTTACAGAGATTGGTTGCGGGTGTTTTGTTTTAAAACTTGCTGCTTAATATGTTCTTAAATTGTTAAGTTTACACGAGAATGATAAAAAATATTTATTCCGGCTAATGTTTTGACATATTCGTCTTCATCAGGAAAAGAATAATTGTGGATTACCGGCTTGGATCATCCCCTCTGATGAAAACGAATAAGCTGAGACACTGTCCGGAATAAATACCTTCGCTAACCTCTTGTAAGGTCAGAAATTTTATTCATTTACCGAGGTTAGGCCACGGACCCCCTTCACATGAGAGATCTCAAGCCGGTAAGTCGAGAGGCTACATGGCCCGCCGCCGGCTGGCGGATAGGAGGTTAATCGCGAACCTAAAACGACCGTTTGTTTCTCTGAGACAAAGCTGCATTCATAGGATGGACTTTCTGCTGCATCGAATTGGCACATACTTTCTGCATTCGTTAGGCGTTTTCATGCATGCGTGTGTGGGTGTGTTCCCGCTTATGCGGGTTGTATTCTACGAGTCAATTCGGCCAAAAGCCTGCAATCAAATGAGAGGGAAGTATAAGGGAGGCGGTTAGGAATCGCCTTCAACAAATAAGCTTCATATCCACTCTGGGAGAGCCTGGCAAGCTATCCGTGAGTATAACTAGCCCCCACGTTCAGAGCCCAGCAAGCTATGTACGTGTGTATCAAATATGCTAAACACAGTAAAAAAAAAAAACGGGCATCACTCCCCTGATCCAGGAAGAGTCCACAATTTTTGCAGCGTTGGGTAGGACGAGTACAGAGAGGCTGCTAAAATCTCAGGGCCAATGGAAGCTGACTGGATCAAGAACTATGGTGACGATCTGTACCAACAATGCACGTACACGCAGACTCAGTCTAATTTTCATCCATTTAAAGAAGGCATTTACTCAGTTGGGAGAGAAGCAGTGATAGAAGCCCTTGAAAGTCAAGGAGTCCCTACTCAGTACATAAAATTTTTTCGTGAGCTCTACGAAAATTCTATAACCAAGATATAAGCTTTACTTCCTTACAGATATAACACATACAACACAGCGGTAGCTGAGGCTTCGGTAGTATCGCCTTCTCAAGAGCATGGAAGGGTACACTAATATGCAATTTACTATGTCAAACGCTTCGACAACGCAAACAGAAAGATGGAAATCTGAGCAATAATCGCACGATAACTGGCTTCTGGGAAAACCCACCATTTTGAGCACAGGAAGGAAACTGAAGGAAGAATCGCTCAACATGGCTCGGAAAATAGCCATCTCCAACGGCTTCGAATTAGTAACCCCACGAGATAATTTTAGAAGGAGTGCGACGCTCCAAAAGCAACGGTTTGACCGAAACAAAATCCCGTTTATTTTGCCCTTCACTAGCGATGAAATAAGTGTAGCGATAAAGCGATGCTTAAGAAGGACATATCTAGAAGGATCAGTAGCGATAATTGAAACACCACCAGATGCACTAGGTCAACAGTTAGTTCGTAACAGCCTTTATGACCGTCTATGTGAAACACAAAAATTGCGTGATCTGCCCTTATGGCAAGGACGGTGACTGCATGAGTTCAGGTACGATGCACCTGATCTCTTGCAAGGATTGCGGAGAAGAATATGTTGGCGAAACGGGCATACCCTTACGTATCCGTGTAAAAGAGCACCTAAATAGCAAACGAAAATCAAAGCAAGGCACACCACCAAGCACACACAGGATACAAAAACATAGCGGAGGAGATTTTGATGCAGAAGTCGCTATCATCGCACCTGAGACTAAAACACCAACGCCCAATTTTTTCGAGGCTTTTTTACTAACTTATGAGTTTTTATAAGCAAGTACAAGACTGGACATGCTGATAATTCAACTTTTAGTTGAGAGATAACTGATGGTGTTAAACCAGCAGCCCATGCCATTTTAACCCATCCGTGGTTCAAATTTCGATATTTACTTTTAAACTCCTTGTCAGATTGTGAGCGATAAAGTGAAACATCTTCAAGAGGCTTTTTCGTTATTTCAACATCTAACTGATGGGGAATTACGACAAACTCTCCACACTTATCACTTACGGATAGTCTTATGTTTTTCAACCTAATCAGCTCTCGTACCTCTCGCATCCCATGTTTTTGCACTTCAGTGAGGTTTGAGCTGTATCTTTTTGATTAAGGACCTTGAAAGTTTCATTCGTAAACATCCGAGACTTCACATCAACTTCATTATTGGGCTCTTGTTGTCTAAAGAACGGTTGAAGAAATGGTCCCATTGGTAAGGCCCCCACTTAGTGTTGTTCGCACCTATTTTACGTTTCATCTCTAGCCTTTTTGCGGAGTCTATTTTGAACTTTATGTAAACTACATGCGACCCTACGCAAGGTTGCCTTAGAAATGGGTTCAGATGGTGAGAAACTCGGTCCCAGTTCTAATAACGAACGCGCACTATCAGGAAGAGTCAAGCCTCCTAACACGGTTAGCCTTGATTTTTCTTGCACAATGTTTATCCTACTGTGACCTGTTTGGTGATCGTTAGCGGTATTTCTGTACGCTCTTGAAGCCGTGTTATGTGATTTACTCAAAAGGTTCTCGAATTTTTTTGGCAAAGTTACTTTAGCACTAGACCTAATAGAATTGCATATCAACACTGACCCACCCACTATTCTCCTCCAGAGGTGGTTCTCCAAATACTGAGCACAATAGTTTTCCTTCTTCTCGCACTTCTTCCACTTGGCGAACACGTGGTTTTGTCGGCTTCGTAGACAGGTGCGTAGTATTCGCAATTCGATGCCCAGTACTTGGGACTGTCCTCTGGTAGTCCGCATACATCGTGTAGTCGTCTTCGTTTGATGAAATTCGGGACGACTCGGTGTTGTAGACATCGGCGGGGAAAGTGTATTGTTGAGTGTCGAGCTAAGAGGATAGGATCTTTTGTCTTAATGACAGCGCATAAAGAAACACCTAGTCGGGGCAAACGTAAACCAAATACCCCACTAGGCACGTATAGGATCAAGGGACATAGCGGGAAGGACTTTGAGGTACGTGCCACGATCTTGACACGGCAATCGAGAACACAAGCGCGCAAAACTCTCGAGGCGTTCTGGATTAATTCCAGAAATCCGAAAATGAACCGCTGGGAAGAATGCCTCATTATCACGCGTAACATTGGGCAGCATATAAGCCTGTTATTCTGGTGGGAGAGGCACATTACACTTGCGTGTGGATTCTATGCGGTTGGTCTCCACGCCACATACTCAGTGGAAGCCTCATAGAAACCGGTCAGTGTGCAAAGCTGTGTTCTATGTGATTGAAATCCTGGTCAAGTGTTTTCTCTGCTTGGTTATGGAGGTGTATGGCCGAATAGATTGCCGTCAACTTGACCTTTCCTGGCTCTGAGGAAGGCGAAATCCGCCGAAACGATAGGTTATTCGAGAATAAAAAATAAAAATAACACCTCGCGTTCGTTTAACAAGAATACGAAGAATAGACAACTTCCTAAGTGGTTCTCAATGTCCCACCACAGGTGAAAGGTGTTCCTAAGTGTCCAAGAGAGAGCTGCAACATGAGCTCGGCATCCCTGATAGGATCCTATAAGAAAAGAAGTAGTTCGCCTTTCTAAATCGGAATACCAATATACCAATAAGTGTCTCCATACTAGGGAAGCTTAGTCGAAACATAACGAATGTTTCCCCTACGCACGAGAATCGCCGATAAACAACAATTATCTCAACACGAAAGGCCAACTCTCGCCTCTAGAAAAATAATAATAGGTTGATGAGAGACTAATATGATGTTTCAGAAAAATGCTCTTGCTACGATTTTACTCTAAAAATTTCGATCGTTTTATATCATAATCGGGCTCGTTGTAGAAGAATTTACTCTGGCGTTCTAGGTTATGGGACACTTATAAACATCATTCTGTCATCTTCTTACATATAGCAGTCAATTCGTCACCATAAACATTTTCCGCATTTTGAGCAAAAGGCAGCGTTCTCAGCTCCGTCGTGTCTCATCGATATTCGTGCTTTCCGCCAACCAGATACCAAATAAGTAGATCCGTGTTAAAGCTCGACCAGGCACGAACGGGCTGCTGGTTCCAGCCTATCTATGTGCTCAGTTACTGCAAAGTAATGGCTTGAACTGTTCTACATCAGTTGACAAACGCGAGAAGATTTGCCCTGGAGAGCAAATTCCCAGTTAATAGCAACCTGCTCATAGAGGAGAATGCTTTTGGAAAAGCAGATAATAGAGAGCAAAAGCAAGGTACCAGTTTGTCATGAAACCGCTACTCGATAAGTTAATTTGAACGTTTAGAAACGGGGGCCAATCGTCTTTCGGTTTCTCCCAGATGAATTTGAGGTACTCTGACTGCTCGTTCAATAATTCAAAGCATCTGTCCATCTCCTACTGTGTAGAGAAGACCACAAAACAATCATCTATATATCTGCAGTAGAGTAGCGGCCGGAGGACGAGAACGGGGGCTTCCACTCTAGACATAAACGCAGTGGCAAGGCTTGGTGCCAGCCGCTGTCCTATTGCCGGCCCTGTCCTATTTTTTAGTCATTTTGCTTCACTACTAACAAATGAGAACAATGAACGAACGTCTTTTAATCATAAAGGATGAAGGATCAAACTCTGGCAGCGCTGATCAATCCGTGACTGATGAGCCATGCTCCCTTTCAGATTTACGTGATACCAATTCGCCGACCCCCGGTGGGAACACTCCGCCACACGTGTCCCCAGCCTTATAATCATACAATATTACAACAGGGCTTCATGTCAAACATTTGAAGCTCATCGTGTCTTTCGAGCAAGCCAATTTCACTCACCATCTCTTATTAGCGAAGGAAACTAGTGGAGACCTTTGTGGTTCGTGCTCATATCACTTATGCATTAGATAATTAACGAGACAGGATGGTATAGTTAAGCCTATCGCGAATTTTACTACATGCAAGTAGAAAGACCTACAATTGGAATGGACGCTGGCATCTATAAGAGCAGATTACGCAATTTTGTGTTTCACATAGACGGTCATATAGGTGGTTACGAACTAACTGACTACGAAGAATATTCGGTGGTATTTCAATTATCGCTACTGATTCCTTTAGATCTGCTTCTGCAGCTTCGACCGTTACTGCAGCTCTTCTCTCTTTAAGGTCTTCTTTTATCGTCTGTCTGCATTGTTTTGCAAGTTCGGACGATAGTTCGTGATTGCCTGCGGCTTGTTCGATTCCAAGCTGGCGTATCAGCTCTAGTGTTTCTGGAGACAGACGTCTCTTGGTGACTTTCGAACACTCAGCTTTCATAGCGCTAACGTGAAGATGTTCAATGAGTCGATCGCATTGCTGGTTGGTGTTATCGTGAATAGCATCTGTCCATCAGCCGACTAATGAGTTAAATAAGTCCGAGTTTATGGTGGCTACCAAACTCAAGCAACATTCCTATAAATTCAGTGCTCAAAACCAGATTCGAAAAAGCTGTAAGTTCCCACAAAATTTTCATTCGAGCTGTTTATGAGAGCATTACATAAAAATGTAGCGCAAACCGAACGCTGCACTTCTTCACTGCGATGAATCGGGAATTTGTCGTCTTTGTGGTTTTCATTGTAGTGTTGTTTCTGACATACCTCTACATCTTTACGATTAGCTGGCCCATTGTGGAATTTCCTATTTCCGCCGTGATGGCATGGATCACCATACTGCTGCTCATGTTCTTTGTGACGAGTCGGAAGGCTCAGCGACTTTTGATCCTTGTGATTATTGAGCCAGATTTTCACAGTTTCTTCGAATAGTCCAGTGAACTTGGATTCCGATATTTGGGTAGTATTCAGCTCGTCGCTGATTTCGTCCTCGTAGTTAATAATTTCTTGACGTTTCTGTAGTTGCTCGTTCTGAGCAACTACGAGTTGGTAGCCACTCAGGCGACGTAGGATCGACTTCGTTTTAATCTAAAAAAATACACCGTGAAGTAACCTCAGTACGAAATGTGCATTGATGTAAGGAAATCAGTCTGACGTTGCTGACCTGATTTTCTAGCATGCTTTTCCTTCGGCGAGTGGTGTTTATTTCTTGCCAAGTTTTTCCCACTTCTGTAAGATCGTTGTTTGATGTAAAACTAGAATAACGTTCCTTGTTAACAAATTAGTCCTCCCTATTTTAGCAAGATTTTGCTCGAAGGATTAGCGTTGACATATTATATATTGATTAGTGTGCTACATTAAACAAGACTGTTTCAAGTTCCAGTGCTGCTGCTGCGTATTTACTATCAATATTAAGGAGAAACTATTCTGTTGTAAATACCCATTTAAGGCAGTTAGGTACAATTTATTCAACCAAATAATTTTTGCATTAGAAAGACCAAAGAGTAATAAACATAGGCGAAAGGAAAAAAAAAAGTAAACCCGTTAATTTCAGAACATTCGTAATTCTTTATCCACAGTTTTCCGTGCTGAAAACAAAAGACATCGTCCAAACTGCTACTATAAAATCTCTCTACCTCCGGTAGGCAACATCAAGGGCTCGTTGACCATCACATTTTTCTTCTACGGTTTTTTGAAGAACTCAGACCATGAAGCCGGTAGTCTTCCCTGCGATACTTTTAAGATTCCGAGAAATTAAGACAATTATGGCTCTTGGCCATCTGTTATCGATCATATGAATTACGTCTCTGGTCTATTTTATTCTCGACAGTATCGCATATCGAACGCGGTATATTTGATTTTGATTGATTTGATTTTTGATCGTTGACCCAATCACAGCATCGGTCTCACTTGAGTAATACGGAGTACTCCCAGCATCATTCTTTCGGCTGCTCATTCTATACAGTGATTGATCCAACATCTTTCTTAGCAAGCGACCACGTGTTTCAAGCATATAGTAAGGCGCGAGGAATCGTCAAGCAAAAAGGCGGGTATGCAGTCGAGTGTGTTCTTTGTTTCCTTCACAACGTCCTCGATGCTCTTAAAAGCTCTCCAAACTGCCCGTTTCCTTCTTCTCAACTCTCGAATTAAATCGTTCATCAAGTTCATTCCCGACCAACACAGACATAATTGGAGCATTCGGAGATATTCGTTCCGTTGAGCGTGAATGGGGCAAACGAAACCAATCCGTTCTTCATGAACATCGTTTTCTTGAGATTTAGTCGAAGACCAATCTTTCCACACGCTTTATCAAAGTCTGCAAGCATATGTTCCGCTTGGCTAATGTCTGGTGTTATAAGAACGATATCATCAGCAAAGCGAAGGTGATGTATCTACCGACCACCGATTTTCACTCCCATATTATCCCACTCCAATGTTCGCATGACGTTCTGGAGGGTGGCCGTAAATAATTTTGGCGAGATTGTATCGCCTTGCCTAACTCCTCTTTTGACGTCAACGTTGATATCGTTGTAGAATGGTGAAATGTTGGTTGTGAAATTTTTGTACAACTCACGAAGAATCTTTATGTACTGAGTAGGGACTCCTTGACTACCAAGGGCTTCCATGACTGCTTCTATCTCAATTATCAAAGGCATTCTCTTAGTCGATGAAAGTGATACAGAGCCGTCTTTTGTACTCTCGCGTTGCTTCAATGAGTCTTGTTATCGTGTGGATTTTGTCCATCGTACTAAATCCTTTTCGTAACCCTGATTGGAGTGGTTGGAGAAAGTGTTTTAGGTCACATTACAAATTAATGATCTAAAACATTGACATTTATTAAAATCAATGCGTATAACTGTGATATGAACTTTCGTAATCGTTGCTCGAGTCGAATCGAGAAGAGTGGGACACCACACGACTGGGGCTGCGTCACAGCAGCAGCAGCAAACCCTTCCATTTTATACAGAAGTGTCGTCGCGTTTTTGTCATGTGACTCCACATGGCACTATTTCTGTATACAGATCGTGCTGTGCTCCACCTAGATATGATGATTGCAGGCACCCACGTTGCACGATGTAGCAATTACTCTGAACAATTGACTCTCGAGTTGTTTTTGCTTCGACAAATAAAATATCGCTGAAAATTTAGCCGCGATAAATATTTGTTACAACTGCGCAAAAGTCGATCAAATTCATTGAAGTCGTTTCATCAATCACAGCTTCCTGAATCCAGGTGAAACAACAATGGCGAAAAAGTGCGTCCTGAAAGTAGTCGAAGTGCAACAGACACTTCACCGGCTCCGACCGTCATTGGTCAATAGTGATGGACCATTCCTCCCCCACACGGTAATATGCGCCCACTCGCTGCACTATTGACGAAACGAAAGTTGAACCAGCTGAACCATTAAACTTTGCTTCGTTTACCGTGTTCGCAGCACGTTTCATCTGCATCATTTTTTAAGCACCTTGAAAAGTTCGTTTTCGAGGAAATCGCCAAAAACCAAGCCGATGTTCAAACCAGCCTTCATCAACTTCATCGCATCCAGAAGTTTAGTGCTTTATGCAACATGTATAATTAAACTTCTTTCCTGTTGGCAAAATGTGCTGATTGCAATGGTTTTCAGTATGGACTGAGATATGACAATTTGAAAGTAGCAATTTCAACCCAGCATTAACTTGCAGAAGACTTAATATATTCCTCACTCAATAATCTTTGTAGGAAAAAGACTCCAAAAGGCGAGACACAGCACCAACAGCGTAGAGGCCATATTGCATTTGGTAGTGAGCACTCACCAATTTCAGTCTCTTCGACCGTCCTCCTCTTTTCCATAATTTGCGATAAATGAACTTCATTCAGATGCGAAAACGATGCTGAATCAATAACTTAGCACACTATCACAGAGTAAATATCCAATCATCTGAATGAGGTTCATTGATATCCGTGTATGTACGTGTACGGCAGGCGGTCACGATCACACTTGAAGAACAAAAACGCTGAACTCTTCTCGATAGGGTAGTATCTGATTTTAGTCACAGATCTTGAGACAGTGTAGAAAAGAATAATTTTTTGCATTGGAGGAATCTAGTCAGCTATCTAACACTTTTGAAGAACCTGAAATAGGAAGACCTTGTAGCAGCAAACACATGCTATCCAATGTTTTTTTTGATCGAGTTTCTTCGAAGATTCACAATGTAGAGTAGAGCAGTGGGTAGGTATTCTGTCTACTGGGATCATGCTACAACCGGTATGTTTTTTGAAAACTGCTGCATCTTCACATGTTCCTTTTGATTCAATACCTGCTCTTCATACTTGGGGCCTAACAATGGATCTAGAGTCGTTTCCTGAATGCACCGAGGGTCTCACCTATATGTGGCGCTTCCCGACACCTATGCATTTCATTTTAATGACATATCTAACAATTAAACAATAGTGCTTTAATTATCGACAATAGGCTGCATAATCAGTCAATGGCGATGAGGAAACATGGCGTTCGCCACTACAGTACAGAATGTAGGTCGTTCGCTTCGCCTGTCTCTCAGCTATTTTTTTGCTCAGGAATAAATGAGCGTTTTGAAATGCTTGTTGTTTTAGTGTATTTCTGTTCGATAAATTATCATTTGAACCGTACCTTGCAATGTTATACACCATTAGAAGGCCGATTTCATGCTTTTTGCAACATGTCTTTAAAATTTGTCAAAAGTTAAACTTTGTCTCTACCAAATTTGAGCTTTGCGATTTTAGATGTCGAAACAAATTTCCGTCAAATTTTATTTTATGAGTTCAAACACGGCGTAGTGCAGCAGAGACGGCTCGCGACATTAATGAAATTTAGAGAGAAGGTATTGTTGGTGAATCAACAGTGCCAACATGGTTCCGGAAATACCGATCTTGTGATTCACACCTCGGAAACGGACGTCCCAGTGAACACGACGACGACGAATTTATGGCACTAGTGGAAGCAAAGGCATGAACAACTGTTCGAGAGCTTGTTATACACGACAATTGCTGATGCTCAGCTCAATGGTTGGAGAGTTGTTTGGTGGTCTACAGCTGGGGTGATCCATCACAGCTTTTTGAATCCGGAGGAAACGATTAAGGCAGAGAAGCATTGCCAATAAATCAACAAAATGCACCCGAAGCTACAACAACTACCGGCGTTGGCGAACATAAAGGACCAATCCTTCTCTGCGACAACGTCCAGCCTCACATTACGGTACCAGCGCTCCAGTATTGGGCTACGAAACTTCGCATAATCCGCCATATTTACCAGACATCTCGCCTACTGATTATCACTTCCTCAAGTACCTCGACAAATCCCTGCGCCAAAAACGCTTCACTAACCACGATGACACAAAAAAAATGCCTTCGACGAATTCATCGTTTCCAGAACTCCAGAGTTTCAAATACCTGAAATATGTAAATTTGTTTTCATTCTGCGAAAACGTGCAAATTCAATCAGGATAATAAAGCTTTGCCTGTTTCTCATATGCATTCAGCTCCGCAAGCACCGTAAGAAATCAGATATATCGTACCTGAACTCGTACAGTTATCTTCTGTGTATCACAAAGACGCTCATAGAGGCGGTTATGAGCTAACTGACGGCGTAGAGTATCCGAAAGCATTTCAGCTAACGCTGCAAATTCCTCTAAACCTACCCTTCTTAAGCATCGTTTTATAACTACACTACTTCATCGCTAATAGAGGACAACATAAACGGGATTTTCTTTTGGCCAAGTGTTGCGTTACCGCGCGATTCAGACATAAAGAGAGTTCGTAGATATTCTTCGCCAGCTAGGTGCTAACATAGTGAATGAACATCTTAGTGATGATACCCTCTATCTCCCATCATCTGAAAAGGAATACAAAAGACGATAGCGAAAACTTAGCAATGGATGGTCACAGTGGCAAAGCCGGCGGACATAAAACAAACAATCCGTTATATGGCATTATAAAATCGATAGACCAACACATCCCATTTTATACCTACTTATTAAGTACATAAGTTAGCTAACGTTTCGGCAGAATTGCATTCTTCAGAGCCGCTTTTTCACCTGTCTTCCACCAATGAAGAACAGCAGCTTAGAGTCACATATAGTTGACGACTTCCTATTCTAGCTTTCATTTCAAAGACGGAAACAATACAAATTTGTGAAGCAGTCAGCACTCACAACCAGTGTGAGGAATAGATACATAAATCTGTAAAGCTCTTCTAAAGCTCTCGGCGTTGATCAATCCCTGAGGGATGCGCCATGCATTCGACTTCATTAAGCATCGTTGGAGGTGATTGAATGCATATCTGGCCTTTACAATGACTCGCGGTGGCCAGCCGATGTATCGAGCCAGTGCTGCTATCCTCACAGACAAGTCTGGTACCAATTTGCCGATCCCGGAGGGATGGAAGGCTTGATGGGCCATAGGCGTCAGAATCGATTCCACGCGTGTTGCAGGGCGCCTCCGACAACTGCGCCACACGAGTCCTACAAAAACATAAGTATATACTAGTACAAAATCAACAAAGAAATAAAATGAAATACAAATTCTCGTAGCAAATAGAACGTCAATTGAGCCTTAGAAGCATGTCAATCATAGAAGCGATGGTCTGGTCATACTAACCATTTTCTTTTGCACATAGTCTCGCAAATAAGTTGGCATTTTCTATTCTCTCGTCGCAAACAATCGTTATTGATTTCCCTTCCATAATGCTTGAGCCAGAATGGTATTACAGCCAACACTTTCACCAACCACAAACGAACTAGTGTTAGGAATAAATTCGCAGTTGAATGTGAGTAAAATGAGTAATAATAACGACGAAATAGAAAAATGTAGCAACAACGGTTGAGTCCAATCGAATTCTCAAAGGCGAATCATGAATATTGAAAGTTAAAATGCGGCGTAATCGTTTGGTTCGCTCGCAAACGGGAAGCATTTGTTTACTAACAACACCAGAACAAGGAAGAATCATGGAGGCTAAAAATGAGATTTTCGATGTGTATACTTCCATTGAAATATTGGGTTCAATATTGTGGCATCAATACTTTCAGGAAAGCAAACTGATTTGAAGCACAACAAAAACTAGATTGAACAAGATGACATGAGGTAGAACAAAAGTTATGATGCCGAAACAGATCTCCATTTCTTCATTTCATCTGCTTTGTTCGTTGTACCACTTATCTTGTCTTCATTAATCACTGTTCCTGTTCGTTCCGGAGCTTTCCTTCTTAAAATAGGCAAAGAATATAGGACTTCTTGTTGGAGGAAATAAGCAGTGATATGTATGGAAAGGGCGCATGTGGAGCAGTGGTTGGAGGCGCCACTGCGACGCACACGTGGGATCGATCCTCGCTCCCATAGCCCACCTAGCACTCCATCCCTCCGGGGTTGGTACCAGACTTGTCTACTACATTGGCTCTCACAAGGCACTAAGAAAGATTCACCCGTCCCCATGTCGACAGTTCAGCGATTCGTTTTTCTTCATTCTTGTTTCGTCAAGTTTCCAATATGGAGTCAAATGATGATAGCTTGTGCTCCTCTGCTGATTGATTCGATCGATATTCTGCGAAATCGTTCTCATTGACAAATAGTACACCTTACGCAGATTGCGCATCCAAATATCTTCTTTATTGCAAATGTTGAATATTACGGCTATTTACACTAACTTGTAGTTTTGGGTTTTTCTACAATGGCGTTCCTATTCGGTGCTTGTATACGAACTGTTGAATAGTCATTATCAAACATTCAATTGTGTCTACAAACAGTGCATTACAGTTCGGAAAAAACGTAAAAACGTGTCGGCGATATTTATTGATTTTTTGACTAAAATTTCAGCCCTGAATTCTATCGAAGCACTGCTGTATTAAGAAGTACACGGTTTAATATCAGGTGCATTAAACCCCCGTATAGTACGCTAGGCTAAAAATCGATATCGTCAAAGAACGATATGCTATGCATGGTTTGACAGGGCACGACTAAATGCTCTTGCTGCGAAAGTGGGGGTTGGGGAAAACGTGGAACTTGATAAAAATCACCGACCTGGTTCGACGGCACCTTGTGAAAAGTAAAGGTTGTCGTTGTCGGACACAGGACTTCTTGTTTAACATAATGAAAGCAAATATTTTGATTCGTTTTTGTAACTTTAATTGATTTCTATGAGTCATATTTGCGTTTGCCGTGTTACCACAGTTCACACTATGATTTCTAATCGAAAATTTAAATGATCTCTGTGTGAAGATTAGGTGAGAACAGAGACGTTTACCTATTTTTCAAATGTAGCGTATTCTCCAAAGCCTGTAATGAGCGAAGCCGTGGGGATGTATCGTCGTTGAGTCTCTCGGCACTTTTTCGACCAACCTCCCAGGACACAACAAGAGTGTGCATTGCTGCGACGATAAGTGCGCACAGTATGTGTGTTCTGCGGTGTGTGCTTTGTCGGTACTGCACCACTCAGTCGGCGCGGTTTTGGAACGCTGGCCGTCCGCACAGACTCCCACACGCCCGGCGTGTGGGCGGGTAGGTTCGTCTACCTACATTCTATCTGCCAGTCACTGCAGAGGGTCACTACAGAGGCAAAGAACTCGTGTATAGTCTGTTCCGCTGAATACGTTTTCATCAAGTTTTCGTTTTGCTTCAAAAGTTCTTCTGCACTGTTAAGTGTAAATGTTATGGTTTGGCTTCGAAGTCCGGCATTGAAGCAGCACATAACTTAACTACACCTTTTAGATAATAGGAGCCCACTTCGTGGCCAAACCATGATATTGATATTGTGTTCTAAGTCATCCAAATTGTCTCAAGCTTTGCCAACGTTGCCGAACGATTTACTTCTTTTCTCGCTCTCTTTTTTACGAATGAGAAGAAATGGAATTTTGCATAACTGTAATGCCTGTCAATAAGGCCGAAACAATACAGAAAAGCATGTGTAGGTTTCCCGTGGAGATTTTCCGTTCGATTGTTTGACTCTTCATCTACTTTACTGTTGGGTTTTCAGACGTGAGCTACCAAATTATCAACCAATTTTACATCATGGGCGCAACTTCCTTGTATGTTAAATGATTTTCCAATTTTTCGTCGATGAAGTAACCATATTTCACTGCTGTTGAACTAATTTTATAACATAATAGAAGCTAGGCAGTGAGATAATTCACTCAGTGAACGCTCAACAACTCGACCAGTTCGTTAGTGAGAAGACAACGGTGCAAATTTCATATTTAGTGCATTCTTCATGGAAAGTTTATTTACTTATTATTACAATTATGCGCTCCATTTAGAAAAATTGGTATTCATTGCCTTATTATTTTTGACGTGAAGTTTCACCCAACCCCTCTTAACAGGCAGACACACAAAAGTGAACTGTGATCGACACGTGATTACTTTATATTCCACCCTTTGTCTTTACAAATGACAATGTTGTCAATTACGAGCTTTGTTGGCGTGTCGTATAGATGGATGTCCGCGTGTGACATCATACCTTTTGAATTGGCACAATCTTCATTTTCGAGCTGAATTCAATGAATGGATTGGTTCACCATTCGCAAACGTATTCTATAATGTATTTAGGTTTCATCCGTTGCATATCTCTCTCGTCTAAAGATATCATCTGGCCTAATTTCGCTTTCTCTCAGGCGACCAGAAGCATTCCTACGAACAATTGTAGTCATGATATCGTCATTCGAATCGATATTGGCTAAGGCTTGAAAGTTGACGCATTCATTCTGTAAATACTTCAGTAGAAAAGAAGGGAGTGATTTCGTGAAATAATTATGAAGCTTAGTAGTCAGCTGGGTTTGATTTCAATATTCAAAGAGATCCTGACCACATCTAGCATTAGTTATCAGCTGATGGAATATACCTCTGACTATCCATTAAGCATAATTGTGGTTAAGCCGATATTGGAGCATAATTATGGTCAAGCCCATTTCTCTCACATGCTGAAGGACGTAAAGGACAAACTCGTTTACCTGTGCTGACCTCTATGCTTCCATCACCGGCGTCTTTTGTTAGCTCTGTGCATATCCGATTCTTCCGCTCCACATCGAGTGCTATTAAGCTCGGCCTATGCAGCTACATTTCATCAGCTATGATTCCCCAGGCTCGTTTGGTCACTTCTGATCATCAGATTTTTTAAAATTTTTATAGTAATCGAAATTAACTATGACCGGTATCAAAGACGAGATAATAAAGCGTGTTTCTATTTGATCAAACGCGTAGTGCCAAGGGCTTCATATTCTGGAAAGTTCCTTCGTTTTTCACTAGAATCTTCTATCAAGCTGTGAACCCGACCCACTCAAGTCAAAATGTTTGGAAACCTGCAAAGATCTTTCGGACCTTTGAATTTTTTTCCACTTTCACATGAGAAATTACACGCATCCATAGTCACCACTCAATTCTTTGTTTTCCTTGAATATAAATACAAACTTTTAACTCTTTTAGCTTATGTTCAACATTAAGTTTTCGATCCAATTTCCAAGGGTCGATGCTTCCTCGTAGATGTGTTATCATCTTCAGTTTCACCTCCATTCCTTCTAAATAGAGGTAGGCATATAGATCCTAGAAAGATTTGTCCCTAAAATGGGAAATCATCTAGTGCTTTGCATCAATTCGTCAGTCAACCTGAAAGTTTACAGTACCGTCGTGGTTATAGGATGACTATGTTGTCAAACCTCTACTATGTACATCTGAGGTTCGTCCTGAGAACCATCAACAGAACTGGGGAGTAGTTCAATATATCTGTCGGGAAGGTCAACTAAGAGTAAATAATGCCATGATTAGTCCGACAAGGTACTAATTATTACTTCCTCGCTAAATAAAGTACGAAATAAAGCACCTCGTTCCAAGGTGTGATGTACTTCGTATCTTTCGGGCTAGCGGTGGCAATTGAGCAGCTTTAATACAGGAGAGGCCGAATTGCTGCTGTATTTGAGAGCATTCCACTTACTTGACGGCTACCGAGTTAAACAATAACATGTGACCACAGATTACTTGGATGATTTATTGAGTAGAAATTTCTTTTGTCGTACTCTTGGCCTAAACTAGAATTTGTCTTTCTTAAAAATTGGCCTTTTGATAGTGATGTGAAGCGCTTTACATTTCTGTAATTAGTCATTAAAAATCTAAATCTTAATCATTGGTTTCCTATATATCGACAAGACAGTCAAAATAATGAATTGCTGAAAAGCTGTGCCAGCTTGTCAATAAACGAGGACACGCAGGTGTACCCTTTAAGCTGCGAAAAAAACGAACCATATTGTCGATTTGAAGGTTCAGCATGTTAATCCTTGCAACGATTCGCTGCATGAATTCGTACATTTGCGGAGAACCACTTTCATGCAGAACTGATAGCTCAACTGTATTTAGACTTTCGTCTGTTGTCACTCTAATACTCCATTCATTGTCCCTTTGTTACGCATCCTCACCCTGCCTATTTTTAGCGCTTTGCAATAATTCTGTCTTCAGCTAACAACCACGGCTTCGCATTAGACAGCGTGAACGATTCTCTCTAAGAATGCGTGAGTTTTCTTTTAGTTATAACGAATGTCAACCCAACTCAGTCGCTCACCTGTTCCCATGTAACATTACGCTTCAGAAGAGGTTTTTTGATATTATCTTCAACTATGTTTGTGATAAATTCTGTGCGATGTTATTTAAGGATTCGAGAATTCATCACCAGACTTACATCCAGAATTCATCGAATCTCTACGAATTCTCTTCGATATTTTGGATACATCTCGCACTGGAAAAATTCGATATGAAACGGTAACTTTTTCTTTAGCAATGTGCAATTCAATGATCAAGTGTTAACGTTGATGGGTTCAATCAACATGTTCCCCTAAGTTTATGTTTAGTTTCGAAGTACTGTCCTTCATTTACAGTTTCGTTTATTTTTTATTCGTGAGCTATTTTGAGGCGATAGTGTCTTTTGCAACGATAACAATATTTGTACAAACCACTGTCTATCTCAGCGTATCCATTCCTTCTCTAGTTTCTCACTGAATATGAATAATCGTTATTTATTATCCCACGACCAATCAACATTTTCCCACAGAACGTTTACACACATTATTTCCGCAAGCGTAGAATCTCTGATCGATTCCCAGATCAAGTACAAACCTACTGTTTTTGTGATCAGTACATGGAAAGCTGCCATAGATTGGGCTGAATTTGCAAACCCCTCTTGGACCTTTCCTGAACAGAAAGTGGATTTTATTAGCGTTTCTGCTGCTCTTCCTTTAAACTAGGTGTCGTATACGTTATGCACAAAGTTCAGCAAGTGTGAATAATCTAAGCTTATCCCGAAGCAAATGTTTGTTGTAACCGGGTTATGACAAGTTTTTTTTGTGCTCAGCAGATTAAATTATTCGTTATCGTTTTCTAAATAATGATGTGAGGATTATGGGAGAGAACTACAATTAATAGATATGGAGAATGAACTAATCACTGCAGCATGAGCCACCAATGTTGACTAATTGAAATAGACCAACTCACTTCCATAGCGACGTCCGATTACATGTCGAACCCACCCACAATTACTTTTCGTTTCCACGAGTCCTCCTTTCTGAGCAAATGTCCAGCAACTAAGATGCTCGCAACAAGTGCCATGAAGAGCTATGTATTCTTCAAGAACCTAGAGCTCCACCATGGCAGCATTAATTTTCAAATTATCTGATAATGGAAATGTATACGAGTTTTATCGTATCTAGTTCATACCATTTTGTTATAGTGTTTGGATCTAAGGCCTTATATATTAGAAGATTGGATGCTTTCGGCGCGGTTCTCCCTGGCTCATATATTAAAGTGCGTCCGTTTTTGATATGTTTACTCATGTATTGCTCCATAACTAGTGGTGTGTACCAGCCCGCATTTTGATCATCTGCAATGACGTTTCTTACCCGGATTTCCTGCGCTGGCAAAGAAACTTAGGATTTTCTTTTTTATGTCTGATTTGGCTTTCATGGGAAAAGAGTGAAAAATTCGCCTTTCAATTTTTGATTTATATATGCGATTTCTGATGTGGCCTATTTGAATGTCCCTAATAGTTTGTAGTAACGTACCTTGTGTTAGGGTTTCATGAATATGAAGGACAAAAGTTATGTGCATTTCATAACGGCGTTTTAATCAATAAGCAATAATAGTAAAAACCTCATTTTACCCATTGCGCTCCATATGGACGCTATAGTGTCCATAGCGGTTTGAGCAAACGAGCGTATAACACTATATTATCCACATTCAATT
>MQTX01000258.1:105911-169258 GCA_009735665.1 Angiostrongylus cantonensis | reverse complement strand
TATATATATACATTCATTCGATAGATAATCACAAGCAAATCAAAGTGGGAAGGCTCAGAGCTCAGACAAGAAAACTCATCCTCTACAGTTTATGATTTACGAAGAACAAGCTTGGAAATGTTCATCATCCGATAATTCGACTATCAATTTATTGTTACTTCATTTTAATCGTTATGATTATTGTGTAAAATGTGTGCATTATGAGAATACCGGGATAGACTTTACACAAACTGGAAATAACTTCGAAATGCCGACAGCTACGCGTATACATTATGGACTATAGTGACACATAGTAAATAGTTCCATACATATCGCTCATACTCACGAAACGTTAGAACGGCGTTTCTTCCTCTAGAGCTCGTTAGTTGCTGAGAAAAGATTTTTTACTGTCAAAAAACCAGAAAACCCGCAGCCAACGCATAATTGTTCATTTTCGGTTGTGCAGGCTATGAAAAACGGATTCGCGGCGGATTGCATTAAACTACGAAAATCAACACTTTGTCTTTAGAAACATATTTAAAATACGGGCATATACAGATACCTTCTTATTGCCGGCTATTATGCAAGCTTTACTATTAAGATTGATATTCGGCTGTTTCAGAAATGCTCTCCCTACTTGTTCAGCCATTGATTTCCCAACGTTCGCAAAATTGGACAATATTTTAAATATGTTTTACTCTATTATAAGTTTTGCAGTTGTGCGACAGATTTGGCGAGCTGCACCACCCACAGTTGCCACCCACATTCCTTTCATGTGTGGGAAAAGTTGCTTCAGTCGACGGGTTTGGCCATTATCAAACTATTATTTTGCTGTGTTTCGAGTCCCAAGTAATTTTCATTTATTTTTCCTTAATTCAGCTTTATCTCCTTTGAGCGGTTTCTGGCTGCTGTGAAACTGTCATTGCGAGATACCATCGAAATAAACAATAACACTATCTATCGCGCGCAAAGCGAGGGACGCTTGGCGCAAAAGTTGGTTCCGTTTTAGGCGAATTATTCAGTTATCTAGCTTTTTATCTACTTGCTCAGAAATATATTTTAATAAACCAGAACTATCCAGAGAATTGTTGCTTGTTCTTACGACAACTACCTTTGTAATAGAGATATATAGAACGTGATATTTATGTGAGAAACCTTGCTTTCTAGATCTTAGCAGCTTTTCCAATATTTTTAGGTTAGTTATCGTTGGAAATCTGCTTATTTTGAATTATTTCGCCTTTTCGGCAACCTACTATTATGTGACTTACTTGGTCCGATGGCACATGAGCTCATAACGTGTCGACACCAGCACATCCATTTCTTTAGTTTTCCTTCGGACGTCATCCACACAAGCCAGCTTTTTGCATGTAGAGGGGAGCCTGCTATTTGGTATCCTACTGTTTTCTCTCATCTTTGACATCTTTAACGCTGTTAGAGCGTGCTGTTCCATGGAATCCTGAAAAGGCTGTGTTAGATCGTGCTCGGGTCTTAGGCACTCGTTTTCCGTTGTTGACTCCATGAGTCGCCGATTCTTATAATTCATTGACCGATTGGGGATAATTTAAACAAACTGTAAAACATAATATTATGTTGTACTACTTAATAGTAACAGTGGAGTAGTAAACTTCAAAATGGTGTCTTCTTTCGAGAAAAAAAAAAGTTTACGCTTCCTACTAAGTCTGCAATGTTTCCAAAACTGTTAACATATAATCATGATTTAGTACTGTAGATGCTGCAACGGACTAACAGCTAACCAAGAGATGTTTCAGGCTTTGTTGTGGATTGAGCAGTTGTAATTTGGACATTCTTCCTCTATATGTGTAGTCTAGATCTATTACACAGATGAAGCTCATTATGTCGTCAATTTTTATTTGCCGGTTACTATTTTTTTGATGGCAGGGTATTATGAGAAATATAACCACAGTGCTGCTGAGATATTTGCAAAATTCCGGACTGCTGGTGTTTTCAGTGGGTGCCGAGCACGCTACTACGCTTTCCGGGGATGACAACATGGCTGAGAAACGGGCAAAGCAAGGGACTCGCATGGCGTAATGATCAACGCGTTACTCCCGGAAAGGTTAATATCGTGCTCGTTTGCCACCGCGGACACCTACAGTCCGGAGTTTTGCAAATATTTCAGCAAAATTATGATGTGGTTCATTGTTGGATGTTTTTCACAACGAACAAAAATTTAAGGAATCTCATTGGACTCCCTTAACACATCTGACCTTTTATGGGAACTATTATTGTCTTCTTTTACAAATCAAATCATTTGTGCTCGTTATGATTCGAGTTTTATTTCAAACCCAAGCACTTTCAGTGTTAGTGACTAATTAGAGCGGTTTTCTAATCTTGTGTTGGCTGCAATATTTTTTTACATCCTAGGAAAATCCAGTTGCTCTCAGATCTGCTACATTGTTCCACTGTGGAACGCATTTGAACGCATTCTAACTTTTAATAATTGATGAAAACTGCTAGATTGCTATAGAACTGAAAACAAATAAAAAGCATGATGTTTTTTCTCTACATTTTAAACGATTATTTTTTTAGAAGGAGCTTTTAAATGTTACTATTATTCCTGCAGGACTCTATATCACATGTATCAGACTGTGCGGATCACAGCACTTCTCTCATTCGACTCGTTTCCTCGTATCCACCACCTGCGGAGGTCTTAGGACCTCTGCTTATGGCTTCGACTCCTGCCTGAAGATTTTTTCGTCTACTTCACACAAATCATTGGATGTTTGTCGACTCGCTTTATCTTTGAATTCTGCAATAGTCGTGCTAGAGCGTTCATGAGTGGATGTACGAAACTAATCTGGTACCAATTCCCCGAGACCCAAATGATGAGAAACTTGGTGGGCCCGGTGCAGAGATGGCGATGTTCCTCGGTAATAAGGAGCCTGAAACATTTGAGATACATCAAAGGTAAAATCGCCCAATTTCAACTTTTTCGTTCTTAAGCTTATCTGAGAGTGAATTAGTGCTCTCTCAATAAAAACATTGTTAGTGAGCAACCTCCTTTTACTCTACAAGAACTACTCTGGGTGTTATCGTCTACTATTTGACGCCTCCTTAAGCCCATAATTCTGCGCCAGAGACGATCATCGCTCTCTTTATACGAAGATTCGACTCATTTTCAGGCCAAAAAGGAATTATCATCAAAGTCAAGTTTATGAGTATTATACTCTAAGCAAAGCCCTAGTCATCATGAGTAGCAAATCAAGGCACATATAATCAAGACTACGAGTTAGCAGATGAGGCTTGAAACTGTGCAAAACTACAATGATTCTGAGGGATTTGCTAAACTCTGGACCGCAGGTGCCTAATAGGCAGTGAATGAATAGTGTCTACATTATGGTTTATACTACACCTTCAGCTTAACTGGTGTCAGTGTTGCCTCGTGCTTCCCAGATCAATTCCATCGATTGCTGATAGCACCGATACGTTTAAACACGGCTAAGAGAAATGCGGAACGAAGAATCTGCATGGTGTGGTGGTGAACGCGTCAGCCCCTGGAAAGGGAAATAGCGTCTTCGATTACCATCTCAGACACTTGAGGTCTGGGGTTTTGGAAACATAATAGCTCGGCATCATTGTAGTTATATTTCACATCATACTTTACTATGGAAAAGAATAGGTAATGAAGAGAAAGGGACTACGCTGTGCCAAAAATTCTTTTTTTTTTTCTTCAATTAAGAGCTTCCGATAGTAATTGCATCGAAAGTGTAGCTCAAAAGTAGGAAAAAATTAGTGCTATATACGACGGTATCATATTTAATCATATCATGTCTTCCTGGTTATAAATGTAAGCTGCAAAAGATTCTCACAAAAACACAACAATAGTGCAGTGCCGGCGCAAGAAAAACTGCTCAGTGCAGCTTAGAAAAGAACCAATGCAATTAAATGTTATGGCGAACTGTTCAAATAGAACGTTCACTATCAAACCTGAATAATGCTGGCGATATCGGCACTGATATCATCACTACATTTTTTATGAAATTGATCGCGGAAAAGACATGTGCAAATTTTTTTGTTCCACCATCCCCTTCCACACTCCAAGGCTGGTTTTTTGAAAATCCTCCTGGATTCATTTCTGTGAGAATCCCACTTGTGATCAAAATCATATATTCAAAGTGGATTCTCAAAGGAGGGATCTATGCCTAGGTTTTGGAGTGCATTTGGCTCTCAGTTAGCATCAGTCATCTTGCTCAAGAAGAGGAATCGGCTGGAACTTTGCAATTTCGCCCTAGTTTTATTATTGATTACGTTCTACAAGCTCTGGACGACTTTCGCATTTAAGCCGTAGACAATTCAAATATTTTTAGAATAGTAACTGTACCATCATGCAACTTTGGTCGAATACGAAAAAGAATGTTATCGCGTTTTAAAAAACTTATCCTATCAGCGACAGAGGGAGTGTAATGTCCTACATGGAACCTCCGCGAGAGATAAATACGGCCATCAAAGTGTTTAAACAAATATTTTGAGACTGTCCAACTAAAAATTAAAATCACTTTTCAGTTACTTTGAAACCTGTTTCAGAATAAGAAACGAAGCGAAAATCATCTCTAATACCAGTCAAATTTGTCTGGAGGACTTCGAACAAATGTATATTTCAACTTACTTATATTAATCCTTCGACGTCTGTTTTTACGAGCAGTGACAGTCTTAAACACATTTTCTATTCACTTCTATCTCGCTTTTATCTTCCATGGTGGCGGCTTGCCTACTGGCGTGAGCAATGTAAGATCGTGATCTGTAAAGCGTTTGCACTGGCTGTCCATCCTTGGTTTAGGTGGTCGTCCTATAGGGAACTTACATCTTCTTGAAGCTTATTTTGCAGTTCTTTCGCTTATCTGTCGTGTATTCTTCTCATCGCATGACACAGGCTTTTAGATGATTTGCCTTGGAAGTGTAATCTTATTGGTCTCGTACATGGAATATTTTATAAACATCTAAGCTGTGCCTTCTAAAGCTAGAAGGACCGCCGTATCGAAATGACGATTGCGAATTTTCAGGTCTGTTCCTTGTTTAATAGCTTCTTTGAGAACCCTAACGCAGCCTATCATAGTTTCTTCCTTCTGACTAATTCCTACTTCATGTTGTTCTTAATGGCCATTGAACATCCAAGGTAGAGATAGGAGGTGGCCTTAGGGGAAAGGACTGGCCCAATCAGACGACCACCCAGTTCGATTTGTTCACGTTAGCATAATAGGTTCCTCATTAACTGGGTATTCGTCTTATCTATGCACAATTCAAAGTTTTTCCTCTTTTGTTGAAGTCATTAAGCATTGTCTTTGTTCTTTATTATTCCTAGAAAACATGACTGTCCCTCTTTTAGGTGGTTGTCTTATGACAATATCACCAATAAGCAACAAATAGACGATGTGAGAGGAATTTCCTATTGATACGTACTCCCTTCTCTTTTTAGTGAAGCGATTTCATCATCTACTGCAACGCGGCAATAAACAGCTTTTGTGAAGAGTGTGAATAAGTGTCGAGCTACGTTCTTGTGATGAAATTACGATAATAGGGGCGCATATGCGCAGTGCTAGAGATTCCCTGTATGCTAGAGACGTTTATCCGTTTCTATCTTTTAGTTAAGGTAACAGTGAGCCAGAACTCTTAAGTAGCACAGGTCGATTTCTTACTCGTTGATAAGTGATCGGATTTCATTCGTTTCGATGCAGTTGAACCCTGCTTTATAGTCGTCAGAGGTTAGGGCAAGAGAAAAATAGTATTCCTGACGGAGTTGCTTCTCCTTGGACATTGTTTAGATGAAGTACATGCTGCAGAACCCTTGTCAAAATCCTGTTTGCTCAGCTGGTTGTATCTCATCTAAGGCGCTTGATAAACGCGAATGTATAGTCTTCGTGAAGGGCTTATAGAGTGCTCTCAACAAGCAAATCGAACGATAGTTACGCAGATCTCATCGCCTTCTTTCAGCGAAAATCACCATTCGCGACGACAGTTGTCAATTGGTCTAAGATCCTTTCCCTTTAAAGATAAAATATCATATAGGTTGTAATAAGTAAATGTCATTCTTGGTTTCCAGCTCATTTCAACAGTGATTCCAGATTTCGTAAGAGATAGGAAAGCCCTGGAAATGTACGGGGTCACAGACATCTTCCTCTAAATCACAGCTACCACTTGGCAACCCTTATAACTTTCCGTCTTAAAACAGCATACTTGTCTGAATATTTAAGCATTAACGGCTTACCAGTTGCTTTAGTTTTCATTGAACCTCATTTAGCATAACATCGAAAAAGTGGTGGAAAAGTGGATTTCACACCATATGAGCGAAAAGAAAGAATTTCTTCTTCCCATTTCTTTTCTGCATTTCTTTTACGTAAAAGAGCGACTTATTTCTCGCACATATTACGTCGAGTGAAGTGTTGTGTTTTCTAAACAACGAACAGCGATGTTTTTGAAAAGCGTGAAGCGAAACGAGTACTTAAAACACCGCAGAAGGAACCTGTATAAAAAAAAAGATCCATCCTGTTTATGATCGCAAGCAGTTTTCTTTCCCGTTACGTCTGTGTTTAGATCACTCCTCACTGCCTTTATAAACTTCAGACATTACATTGATTTTTTCTTTTCTGTTTGCAATAGTTTCTGATTATTTTTTGTCATTAAACATTTATAGCTTTGACAAGCGAAGAATTCAAGCCCCCGCCATGGGTGTGAAAGATTTGGACCGACGACCCATCATCTGCGGGAATCACTCAACCATCACCATCAATGAACCTAGTAATATGCGTGCTCAGAGTGCTGAGCGAATAAATGTAGGTTTCAGATACATTATTAACATAGTTTACATTAACTTTGATGTTGATGTGATGCATGTTATTTTGACGAAATACTTCTACAGTTCCTCAAGAAATATTTAGATCTCACTGCATTTCTATTAGTCAAACTTACTTCATTTTCACTAATCAAATGTTATTTATTTACGATTATTCTAGAATTTGAATATTTCTGTGGTATTATAGTATAATCAAACAACGATCTTCCTCATGTAAGACATTTTAGGCCTCTTATCGTTATGTTAAGGGGCGCCTGTGGTGCAGTGGTTGGAGGCGCCACTGCAGCGCGCACGTGAAATGCGCCCATGGCCCACCAAGCCTTCCATTCCTTCGGGGTCGGCGAATTGGTACCAGACTTGTCTGGTGGATAGCAGCACTGGCTCGATACATCGGCCGGGCACCTCGAGTCATTGTAAAGGCCAGATGTGCATTCAATCACCTCCAACGATACTTAATGAAGTCGAATGCATGGCGCATCCCTCAGGGATTGATCAACGCCGAGAGCTTTATCCTTTTATCCTTTTATCGTTATGCTTCAGAACGTATCCTTATGTGGTCTTTAGTGAGTCAAACGCCGGCTTAAAATAACCATGTACACATCTAAGTTGTGGGTGGATTAAGCATGTGTACTACCTATGTCTGTCATCACAAATGGATTTACTTACACGTTCCGTGTGCACATAATTACACTCGTACATATATGCATACGTGTGGTTGCCCATATACCTATTTTTTATCCTAACATTCGATTCGACTAAAAGCCTTCATTTAAATAAGTGATACGAAGTGTACGGAACGCGGTATGAGGTAGCCTCCGATAATCACACTCCACATCTATCACAGGTATAACTAGGTGTTCTTTTATACGGATGCAGAGTGGTCTACCCGTTTCGCCAACGTATTCGTCTCCGCACACTTTACAAGAGATCAGATAGACTGTACCCGAACTCATGCAGTCACCGTCTATCACAGGTATGCTCAGTGAAGTACTGACTACACTCAACCCATTATGGCAAATGTTGGTGAGTTGCCCGTTAGAACTACTTCGCGAAAAGTAATAGAAATGGATGGTCAGTCGAGGAAAGTGTAATGCTGTCCATGTTCATGAATCTAACTCTACCCACTGAGCATCACGGTTTACGCCTTCAACGAAGACTATTTTGCAGCTTGTTGGTGATCTCTTTCATGTCCCTTTTTGCATGATAAACCTGTCAATGCATAATTCATTGTTTTTCTTGATGAGCAAACGCAAATTGGTTATTACAGAATTTATTATTTAAAAAGAGTTGACTTGTCGTTTCGGTGATTCCTGCAAGACACTGGAAAGGTCAAATTGACGCGCTATCTAGTCAGCCAAACACTTCCATAATTTCAACAGATAAAAATCAGCAAGTATTAACATGATAAACAGCTTCTCCTAAGCAACCATAGTTTTGTTCGCTGCAAGCCTTCCAGATATTTGGTGGAGAGCAGCCACACAGAGTCTTATATCAGCGAGGAATATGCTTAACTCAAGTCACAAAAACCATCCTAAACTAAGGCGTGAGGTCATTCATGATCACAACGCACTCCACTTTGCGGTTTATTTTTGGATTATTGGAACTTATGCAAAACGCTTGAAGAGTTTTAAGCGCTTATGTTTTGCATTTCTGTGCGATAATATGGACTTCTGTTTGGAAATCTTGTCCGTTATGTCTCCGTGTTCTGCGCGTGCCTAGTGGAGTTTTTGTGGGATTTTAAGTTTTCCAACTAGGTGCTCTTTTATACGGATGGAGAATGGTATTGTTTCGTTAAAGCATTCTTTACCACGCGCTTCACAAGATGTTAGGTACACCGTATTCGAACTTGTGCAATGACCATCTTTATCGTTAGGGCATATACAATTTTGCGCTGTGCATAGACGGTCACATTGGCGGTTACGAAGCAGCGCCTTTTCATAGCTAATATCCTGCAAAACGCGCAGGGAAGAATGTGTTGACGAAACAGACAGACCACTTTGTATCTGTATAAAAGAGCATCTAGTTGGGAAACGTAAAGTCAAACAGAAGGCTCCACTAGGCAGGCTTGTTACAAAGAGACATAACGGAGAAGATTTTCGAGTAGAAGCCCCTATCCCCACACAAGAATTCAAAAACATTGTCGCGTATAACTCTTTAAGGTTCTGAATAAATTCCAGAAATCCAAAAGTGAAGAGCAGTGAGGAGTGCCTTGTCATCACATTGACCTCACGTCTTACCTTAGGCGGCAGGCTGAGCTACGCACATTCCTCGCTTGTGTGGCTGCTCTCCGCTAAATATCTGGAGGGCTTACCACAAACAAAACCGTGGGTGTTTAAAAGAAGCTGTTTATCATGTGAATGCAAATGTGCATGTTTGATTTTATCTGCTGAAGTTTTGGAAGTATTTGACTGACTAGATAGCATGTCGATTTAACCATAAAACAGTGAGTGGTTAAAAGAAGCTGTTTATTATGCGAATACAAGTTTATGAATTAAGTTTTACCTACTGAATTGAGAAAATTTGGATGAGTAGATTGTATGCCAATTTGGCCCTTCTATTCTCTAGGCAAGACCACCGAAACGTCAGGTCTTGTGAAATAATAAACGCTATTATTATAACCTTATATTTGCTCACCAAGCAAAACAGTGAATTTTATTCGATGCCAAGTTTCAAAAAACTCGGTCTTGGGATTTGTTAATGTGTTGTTTCATACATCTAATCCTCGAAACAAGAAAAAGCTTTCTTTTTTTGTTTCAAGGCATTTTTTGAAATGTTCAGTTCCAAATCAAGCGTATATAGACTTGGAAGTAATAAAAGGATAAAAAAAACAAGGACGCGTGTAGCACAGTGGTTGAAAGCGCCCTGCAACACATAGCATCGATCCGCGCAACTTTGTCCCACCAAGTCTTCCATCCCTCCGGGGTCGGCAAATTGGTACCAGACTTCTCTGGAAGGATAGCAGCACTGGCTCGATACATCGGTAAGACACCGCGTGGCATTGCGAAGATCAAATGTTCATTCAATCACCTCTAAACGATGTTTAAGGAAGTTGAAGGCATAGCCCATCCCTCAGGGACTGGTCAACGCTGAAAGCTCTATACTTTTTTTAAAAGGTAAAACGTTTGGTGCTGATGAACCTTTGAGAGTTTCTTGCAACTTGAAACTTTCTGGCCAAAACCTCCACTTGCTCACCCCACAGTATTCCGACTATGTGACTCACATTTTTACCTAGTTTATGTTTCATTCTCATTGAAAATAGCTCCAACGATTCCAACCTTCAGATGAAGTAATCAAATTGTTTTCGGCTCTCGAACAATGCTTCTCCAGCAGATTATCATAGCTTCCCTTATCGAGTTCTCATGAATCATCGGTTAAGTTCGGAAATGAATTCGCCAAATAGTATTGATGGTTATGTGGTTTTCCAGTCTCCTGTATGGCAGCAAAGTTGTTTGTCTAACACTTTTTAAAAACAAATTGAGGAGATAGGGAGACGCTCCTTAGTGGATTATGTGTAGAACGATCACTCTACTGTAATCATAAGTGAGTTGCAGTTCCATTCCAGATGAATCTGACTTCCATTTAGCCCATTTAATCCGTACAATTGAAGGTCTTTTATTTCCAGCTATTTTTTTTATTCCCCAAAAGCGTTCCTGTGGGAAAGATGTCTAATTTTAGAAATGCTTTTTTACCGTTCCAATTCTTGTTCTGACAGCATTCCATTTGAGTCGTCGCATCAGGCTTTCCGAACGAAAAGAGTGGCATTGTGTACATTGAGAAGACGGCGGCAAGCTTACGCAAAGGAAATCTGAGTCCCTTCTATGCAAATTCCTTTTCTAGACTATTCAATATTTCTTGTTTGCTTGGGACTGGGAAGGTAAATGTGTTCTCAAGTTCTCGTCGAACGCATTCGTGGATGCCTTGTAAGCGATAGTTGTCCTAGATGATTCTAGTTGGACCTCTGATTTTTCAAAAACGTTGACTTTTTTGGTAGTTGGTATTTGGCACGGCACTGGTCAGAGATGAAGCTTCCGTTTTGCTTCACTGTTCAGTACTTAGAAGTAAGTCCTCCCTCTGATACTGTGTACGTATGGAGAAACATTACTTCATAATTGTATTGTAACTAATACATTTTACTACAAGTCTTTCGATTTGAAAAGATTCCACAAAGTCTGTTAAATTACACTGTATTGAAACTAGACATTTAAGGTGGCTAAGGATACACTGACAAGTACTCTCAGTCAACTATATTTACCGATGTATAATTGCGTGCGCGCTTTTGAGGCTGAACAACATGTGACTATGCGTCCAAAAAAGGTTAGTCCGGTGTCCGAAGTAGACCTCCAATGAGTTTCTAGAAGAAGATTCATCGGAAATTTTATATATTTTATTTGTTTCATGCTGAAATATGGCTTCTTCATCAAATATGAGAAAGTTACCAATGGTAACAACAGTTATTCTTGGAGTCATTTTTAAACGCCGTGATTTTTGAAAATGTGCTGATAAGTTGTGCAATGGTCTTCTCTTTTTTTAGAGTGAATGATTCCGAACGGTAAGCGCTATTGAGAAATATGTGAATATGGTCATACTAGCTTCCCTCTATGGGATGTTTCGTTTGTTTTGTTTCTTGTTCCTAGACCCATTTTTCACCTTATATAATCGATACAATGGCACCTTTTCGCAGATCTCATGTGTTGACTTATTTTTGTGAATGCAGTCATGTTATTTGCCTATAACATGACCCGTGTTCACTTAATGTGCTCATTGCAACTCTTGTTTCACTGGTTTCGTTGCCTTGATTCTATTATTCACGAAGCTATTCAAATTTTCACACAGCTTCGGCTATAAATTGAGGATTTCGTTTCTTCATAAATATCATTGAATGCTGCACGAAGTTTTCCTGAATTACATCCTAGAATGACTTTGCTGGAGGCGAAAAGGACCTTACTCTAGATAACCGCTCATCTTTGTCAATCCTACGGAACTCATCCTTAACAATTTTGCTAGCAATCTGCTGACTCTGGAAGAATGTTCAGAATGACGCTTAGTCAGCATAGGCGGAGTTGAACCACCAGCCAAGTTTCTATTCAATAGCGCGTTTAATAATTACATTAGATGCACCCTTAACCCGTTATTTTGTTTCCATTGATTCTGAAACAGCTTCGTTCATTGAAGACTATTCGAGCATTTTGTCTTAAGGTCATAAGATAATTCATGAGAGCACTATATGAATTCGTTATACCATTTATTCTGGAAGGGAGCAAAAGCCGGTGCCCTCTTTTAGCCATCAATCATGTGGTGAAACTTATGACGATTTTGCTTGTTTTTCGTTTTTTTTTCACTTATTAGGTATTATTTTGCAATAGACTATCATTTTATGCCTTCCCTTTCTCGGACGTATATACGCACGGCGTAAGACCTAGCGGTGAAGTGAATTCAAATCAATGCACAATCAAGTTAGATAGTGCATGCAGCCAGCAGCAGACTCAGTATGCAGACAATAAAATGTGCTCACCTTAGCTTTGGTTCATAATAAATCTTCCAGTAATTTTGAGCTGTGTCTCTCATCTCTTAGACGTTTAGAACTCCCAAGTTCATTTATCATTTAACTTTGGGAACAAACAGTTTATCTGCATCCCACTATCGGAACACGCATAAGGCCTGCAAATGTGGCCAAAACAGTGAAAAATCTGTGAATGTTTTTGTGATTTTTCTGTGCCCACGAATATCTCGCATTCGAGTGCATTCGTATACATCTCACACGTGGAATCGATCCCTGCGCCCATGGCCCACTAAGTCTTCCATATCTTGTTGTATTGCGCTTAGTAACCTGTCGTGAAAATTGTAGTAGGTAGAAAATAAAAGGTAAAACATTGTGATTACAACTACAGCCTCAGTTTAATTGGGTTCAATGCCGATGTGGGCTCCCCAGATCAAGCCCGTTCACGGGTGATTGCTGATGGCAAAAGATCGATGGAACTAGCTGAGAGACAGACGGAACGATGGACCTGCATGGTGTGGTGGTGAACGCGTTACTCACCGGAAAAAACAATAGCGCGTTCGTTTCCCACCATAGACACCTGCGGTCCAGAGTTTTGCAAAAAATTTTTGTTTTTTCTTTTTAGTGTCGGTGCAAAATGCTTGCTCGTATGGAAGTCTGTTGATAAGCAATCGCCTAGTGAACACACTTTTGAACAATTTAGAGTTGCCTTTTGACTTTTTTTTACACTAGTACGACATTTCATCGGGGATTTGTTTAGGTGTACGTTTTTGTTGCATTTTTATTACTGAGGATGTTGATTGAAAAAATCAAACTTATGGAGCCCTGCAAATAACTATGTGTTTGTTTTGGAATGGTACTGATGCTAATGCGAGATGGTCACAAGTCGAACATTGATGAAGTACTGCCCTCAACTCAAATTTAATTTCGCGTCCCCTTTGTGATCTGTAATTCCATAGGATATCCAGTGATGCGAGCGGGACCAGAACATTGTAAGTTGTATAGTCAGCCGAAGAAGCATTGTTTTGCTCTGAACCTACAAGTTTACCAAGCTCTTAAAAATCGATACTTGAATGCATTATTGGACTCTAATCCTTTTTATGTTCAATATTTTGCTGAAAAGAGAATCAAGAGACCGAACAGCTTACTCAAAGCCCTCCTACATATGACATACAAAATCTCAAATAACGATAGTTTTATTGGTTGTGTTTTATCGTAAATTTTTCGCAAGCTATTTTTATAACGGTTTTCTGAGTTTTCTTGTTTGTTAGGATAGGTTCTGTGCCCAAAGAGTGGTTGCGGCGATTGAAAATGTTCGATGTTAAGCAAGTCTTTTCTGGCGAATCGAATGATTTGGTGTCGAAATGGTAAATTTGTCTAAGCCCACTCCAGGAAACGTCTTTTCTATTAACAACAGGCAATACAAACCGCTTATCTAGGAATTGTTCTGAAAAGAAAAAGGTCATTACTTGTTGCCAACAAGTCAATACATGAAGTTAAGGGGCAAACGAACACCATTTTCTTCCATTCCTTTCACTAACGAAATTCCATCGCATAATTTCCAGTTAATTTACCATAAACTTTCACAGCAATTGCCAAAGCGTTTTAATGTGTGCAAGATATTTCACATTCTTTACTTTGTATTCGCGTCTTCAAAACCGGAGAATCGTTTGTTTTGCTCAGCTCTAAATTGTCGGCTACTTTTTAGAATGCACTCGAAATTCTGTAGCGAAGAAGCGAATTTTTCTTTTAGTTTGTGTTTAAGCAGAGTTCGTTTTACCGTTTGCATGTTTTCGTTTTCACCAACATCTTAAGCGAATACGACGTTGTAAGCTAATTTGTCTATTGAACGACACCAATCGCCGTTCTATTAGGCTTTTCAGAAACAAATCCCCGTTTTTAAAAATTTATTGTTTTAAAGTATTTTTTACCAGTGATATATTACTTTTACCTTGCAATATTTGAAATTATCGAAAAGCTGATTTTGAGCTTTTTAAAACAGCTTTTTATATTGACAAAATTAAAATTTTTACGAATTTTAAGCCTTGCAATTTTAGACGTTTTTTTAGACGAAGAACTTCAAACACGATCGTAGTGCAGCACAGACAGCTCGAAACATTAATGAAGTTTAGAGGGAAGGTAGTGTTGGTGAATCAATAATGTGAACATGGCTCCTGAAATTTCTATTTGGTGATTTCGACCTCGAAGATAAGGAAGGCTGCGGACGTCCGAAAGAACTTAACGATGATGAATTGAAGGCAGTAGTGAAGGCAAACACACGAACAACTGTTCGAAAGGTTGCAGGACAGCTTACCAAAAGCACAGGAATAACTTCTGCTTACTTGAATTGCATAGTAAAAACAAAAGAAAAACTCGACGAGTGGGTGTCACACGAAATAAACGATGATCAAAAAAGTCGCTGTTTTGAAGCAACTTCTGCTCTTATTCTGCGCCACAAAAAAAACCACCCTTCTGTTAATCGAACTGTGACATTGATATTGACATGCGACCACAAGTGCATTCTGTTCGACTACGGGAGTCGTTGAGCTCGATGGTTGGGTTGCGATTAGGCTCAGAAGTATTGCCAATAAATCGACGAAATACACCATAAAGTCCAACAACAACGACCAGTATTAGTCAACAGAAAAGGGCCAAACCTTCTCGACGTCAATGCACGGTCTTACGTTGCGGAGCCAACGCTTTAGAAGTTGAGTGATTTGGGCGATGAAGCCCTCGTCCGCCATATTCACCAAACCTCTCACCTATCGGCTATCACTTCTTCAAGCACCTTGACAACTTACTGCGAGAGAAATGCTTCACCAACCACGATGACGCAAAAAATGCCTTCAACGAATTCAACGCTTCCAGAACTCCAAGTTTTGTGCAACCCGAATGAGTAAATTTGCTTCTCGTAGGGAAAATTTGAGGATTCAAAGCGTTTTATTTTAATAAATAAAATTCTTGTAATAGCACCCAGGATCGACTTTCTATTAACCTCTTCACTGAATTATGAATTCGTCGTTTTCTCTCTTAGCAATTAGCGAGGTTGTTAAACAGCATACGTTTACTTCCGTACAATAACACACATACAACACAATCGCAGCTGACGTGTCGGCAGAATCGCCTTCTTCATAGCCTGGAAGGTATACCAATACGCAGCTTCACTAGGTCAAACACTTCAACAGCGCTAACAAAAAGATGAAAATCTGACCGATAATTACAAGATCTACGGCTTCTCGAAGAAACCCACCGCTTTTTTTATCTGTCCTCCACCGAGGACAGATAAACCGTTCAGAGTCGCATATGGCTGACAACTGCAGCACTCCCGTCAACGATCGATGCGAAGGTAAGGGGCAAGATCACGCGTGATCTCGGGGCATTCCTTCCTGCTATTCATTGTAGGATTTTTGGCATTTATCCAAAAAGCCTCGAGGAGTTTGCGCGTTGGTGCTTTAGTATCCCATGCGAGGATAGTGACTTTTATATCAAAATCGTCTCCGCTATGCTTTTGTATCCTATGCGTGCCTAGTGGCGTGCCTTGTCTTGCATCCTGGTTCACGCCCTTTCTTGTCACCCTTCACACACAAAGAGGGCGCTTGTGAGAAACGTGTTTCAAACAGCCACCTCTGTGTGCTCAAGTAAGGAACTAAGGGAGGAATCGCGCGACTTGGATCGGCAAATAGCCATCTCCAATGGCTACGAAATTGTAACCCCACGCGATAAATTTCGAGGCAGAGCGACGCTCCAAAAGGAACGGTTAGGCCAAAACAAAGTCCCGTTTATCTTGCCCTTCATTAGCGATGAAATAAGCGCAGCGATGAAGCGATGTTTAAGAAGGGCAGATCTAGAGGAATCAGTAGCGATAACTGAAATACCACCGAATATTCTTCGTAGTCAGTTAGTTCGTAACCGCTTATATGACCGTCTATGTGAAACACTAAATTGCGTAATCTGCCCTTATGGCAGGGAAGGTGACTGCTTGAGCTCAGGTACGATATACCTGCTCTCTTGTGGTACTTGCGGAGACGAATATATTGGCGAAACGGGCAGACCTTTATGTATCCGCATAAAAGAACACCTAGATGGCAAACGAAAAGCAAGACAAGGCACGCCACACGGGGCGCATAGGATACAAAGGCGTAACGGAGACGATTTTGATATAAAAGTCGCTATCCTCGCACGGGATACTAAAACACCAACGCGCAAACTCCTCGAAGCTTTTTGGATAAATGCCAAAAATCCTACAATGAATAGCAGAGAGGAATGCCCCGAGATCACGCGGGATCTCGCCCCTTACCTTCGCATCGATCGTTGATTGGGGTGCTGCAGTCGTCTGCCATATGCGACTCTGAGCGGCTGTTCTTCCTCGGTGGAGGACAGGTGAAAAAAACGGTGGGTTTTTTTCGAGAAGCCGTAGATCTTGTAATTATCGATCAGATTTTCACCTTTCTGTTCGTGCTGTTGAAGTGTTTGACCTAGTAAAGCTGCGTATTGGTGTACCTTCCAGTCTCTGAAGAAGGCGATTCTGCCGAAACGTCAGTTACGATTGTGTTATATGTGTGTTATTGCATGGAAGTTAAGGTATGCTGTTTAACAACTTCGCGATTGCTAAGAGAGAAAACGACGAATTGATAGATAAAATTCTGTTTGAAGGAAGTTGTAACATTATAAATAATATAGTTAATAACGCTCGTTTATTTTTGAACAACGTAATAGCTCCGTTTTTCCAATCATTTCGCCGTTGCCTACTGTGTTGGTGAGTCAAGTTGGAATATTTGCCTAAGTAGTTGCCGTGTTTTTTCGGCCAAGAGTGCCTACACTATCCAACTTGGAACCATGAAATAAAGATTTTTGAGCCAGGGATGAAATGTGCACGTAATAGACAGCAAAAAAAAAACAAAAGAAAGTGTGCTAGCTTGCTTATCAATAAAGAAAAGTGAATGGCTTAGCGAACGATGTAGTGAATGGTAAAAGCTGCAAAATTAGCTCTGTGTGTTACAGCAGTTGTGAATAGAGTGTCAGTTTCTATAAATGCATGGTACAAAACATAGGTGTTATGATGTTAACTTTTCATTTACTGCCAATTTCAATTTTTTATGACAGGCTATTATATAAAATTCAATCACAGTGATGTTAAGATAGTTGCAAAACTCCGGACGTAGGTGTTAGGTGTTTGTGGTAAGGATCGAAGCCATTATTATCCTTTTCAGGGGTTACCTTGTTCACCTCCATATCATGCGATTCCTTCATTTAGCCTTTCTCTCATAGATGGATTATTATAAAACGTGAAAGCATATATGAGCATATATGTGTGTGTGTGTGTGTGTGTGTGTGTGTGTGTGTGTGTGTTCTCTATCACTTATTGTTTAGGTAAACACTGTCCGTTCACAAAAAGAGGAATCAAGGATGAGACATGCAGTTCCGCCTTCTAGTGCGTTGCCAAGAGTAGCCGCAAACCGCAATCGACCTCAAAGCATGCTATCGCAAAATAGTCAGGGTAAATTCGGTTTGAAAACGTTATACATAAGTCATTATGGGTTCCAAGAGTAAAAGTCGAGTGAGAACAGGTTTTATCCCTTGTTTATAATTTACTTTATTTCAGTGTTATGCTTTAATTTAGCTTCATCTGGGCTAGAAAACATCGTATGGAGGAATTCGAGCTTCTCAACGAGCACAATTGATTCTCCCCGTAGACTAACAATATCTGATGATGATACAGCTCAAAGAGTGGTATGTTTTTGAAGACTGCATACATAAGTAGATGAAGAATACCTTCGAGAAGGCTCATCACAAGTAGGCTATTCTTGCCATACACACATGCCGTTATAAGTTTCGGAAGTTAGATTGTTATATTTTGTTCACACTATTCATAAGTACTGGATCATAGTAGAGTAACAAGATGCTGCAACAGGGTATTTATTCTGATATATGGATAGTCCAGACATACCTGTCTAATATTATGCGTAACGTAATCTACACAATTTAAAAATCATTATTTTTTATTGATGGCGATCAGTGACCTGAAATTCCACATGATTACCCGAACCACAAACTTGAAACGGAATGAGAATTTACTTCGTACCATGGTCAAGGTTTATTCGCTTTCGTTTATTTTTGCGTTCTGAAAGACATACGTGGAATGGACAATGTATATAAATGAATACTGTAAAAAAGATCTATTACCTTTCATCGATGACGTCCATTTCATATAAGCGCTTTCCTGGTCTGAAGTGTAGGCGACCCATAGCCATGCTTCTTTTGTAAAATTCGCTGTAAATGCTTTTAAGTCATACATAATGACTTTTGTGGTTTATTACTTAAAATCTCGCCTGTCATTTGAGTCTCTCAAAATTGAACCAGTTTTCTTTCCGTGAAGGAAGTTCACGTATGCCACAGCCAAATTATGCTTTCCGGTTCTGGAAATTTGATAACATTCCTTATCTTGGGAAGATTAGAAAACTAGTACATAAGAATGTCTATTTACTTAAAACAAGAACTTTTTTGGGACGGAGAGGGGGCGTTTGGTAAGGTGGTTAGAAACGCCCTGCAATAAAGGATAAATAAAGGATAGAGCTTTCCGCGTTGATGAATCCCTGAGGGATGCTCCATGCATTTGACGTCATTAAGTATCGTTGGAGATTATTGAATGCATAACTAACCTTTACTATGACTAACTACGCAGTGGTCTTCCGTTGTATCGAGCCAGTGCTGCTATCCTCCCAAACAAGTCTAGTACCAATTTTCCGACCTTGGAGGGATGGAAGGCTTGGTGGGCCATGGGCGCAGGGATTGATTCCACGTGTATGTGGCAGTGGCCTCCAACCACGGCGCCACACGCTCCCTGCAATATACATGGGAATGATCCAACGCTCCAGGCTCACCAAGCCCTCCATCCCTCCGGGGTCGGCTAATTGGTACCAAACTTGTCTGGGAGGATAGCACCACAGGCTCGATAATCGGTAGACCACCGCGAGTCATGGTAAAGGCCAGATGCGTATTCAATCACCTCTAACTATGCTTAATGAAGTTGAATGAATGGCGCATCCGTCAGGTGCACTGACCAACGCCTCCGAGAGCTTTACTATTAAAGTTGAAAGCTTAAAGCTTTTAGCCTTGAGGATATTTTTTGCTATTGTATATATGGAGTACGTCACTTGGAACTTTCAATATGACAACATATCACAATTAGTGGCAATATGTGAATACATTTCCGGTTCCTAATGGTTACAAGAATTGTAGGTTCAGAAGTAGGAAAAACAGCACTTCTCAGTGGCAGATTTTTTTACAAATATCTATTTAGGATGTATATATACATATACATATAATATGGTATTTGGGATGGTTTTAGTTCATCAGGAGCAATTTTTCAACAATAGATCTACAATTTGCGTCATAACACTTTTTGATGGATGAAAGGCAGCAAAGGATCTTTTGGTGGCTGCGAAAGAATACATCAAAATATTCAAGTGATCTTGTAACCACAGAGAAAAGTAAGGGAAATCCTCAATAATTTGCTCAGTATTCGTAAAGAGTGTCGCCTCCATTAATACGAGCTCTTTGGAAATCTAATTTTTCAATATATTTTAATACAGTAGTTTTTTCAAAGCAATTTTGAATATTGCAAGCCACGCTCACCTTTTTCCGGGGCGGAAACCACTTCTGCCAAGCGCAATACTTCGTTTGCCCATGCTTTCCTCGCTCATAGAACGTGGCACATTGTTGTTCACATCGTTGTCAAATTCGTTAGAAGCAAGCTGAGAGTTCACCATATCAACGACGTGCGGATAGCTAATAAGAGCGAATTCTTCGACATGATGTGGGACACCATGGCTTTGCTGAAGAGACTGCGTTAGTAGACGGATAAAGCATTGGTCAAGTGGAGTGCAATGGAATTTACCGATAGAGGTTTTGAAATGAATATCGACATAATCGGATGGTGATGCACATCGGGTAGTGTGTCATCTGCTGCTACGATTTTGACGATCGCCATCGTCGTAAGACCAAGGAAAGTCAACATTTCCGGCCAAAGTGAAGTTAGCTCTGATGTAAGAGGCTTTTATACGAAGTACACAATGAAAATTGAAAGAGAATGAGCACATTAGTGTTTTGTGACGATAACACAGCGATTTGTAGCTAGCCAACGGCGTATACAATCCCTAAGCAATTGCACATGTGTGCGACGGTGATTGTAAAAAAAATCGGAGATTGAGCTGAATGAAAATGAGAGGCTTTCATTTGCTATAGTTGGAATTGATATAACTATTTTGATAGCGAACAACAAAAAACTAGTGAAAACTAGAGGCTAACCTTATCAGGAAGCTTTACATTAGTCTTAAAATCAATTTTATGCACTAATTTCTATCATAAGGACGTAAAAACAATAGCTACCAATTCCAGGTGTAACTGTGAATAATGCCACCTTGCCAACTCCATCAAGAATTACATTACCAACCAGTTTATCGTATAGATCATGCCAGATTAACTACTTCATAAGCTCTTCCATTGTGAACTCTCATAGAATGAAAGTTTTAGTAGTTAAAAACAGCTGTCATTTAAAGCATTAAGCTCTTTCCGCGCTTGTCGTGATACCTTTGCTTACGAAGAGGCCACATCATCAGAACTGTGAATTTATTGCAGACAAAACTAAAGGGCTTGCTGAAAGAGGAATTAGAGATCGTCCAGAAAGGAATGGAAACGGCATTGAAACTTTGCGACTGGTATAGAGCTCGGTTGACGTCGCTGGACAAAAGGAAACGTCTGCTTGGACATGGCTTGGTAGCACTGGTAAGAGTGATCATAGCCTGTTTTAGAATTTCGTACTATTGCAATGTAATAAGCATAAAGTACTCACAAGACAACTAATTTTTTTTCTATCTATATGGCTTTTGGCTGCGCTTGTGGTAAAGAATTGGTAAGGCCCTAAGCATATCTACACCAAGATTTACAGGAAAAAGTCTTTGTCAACCAGAGTTCAGTATATCAGTGAGGCTGTAAAATAGTACTTTTATTTCCATAGACGAACTCTTACAGAAATTAGACTATCGTCAAAGATAATTATTGTAGGAAACCGAAACGAATGGAAGAAGTGGTGCAATTCACATGACATGTGGGGTTTGACCAGGCCTTTCTTTAGATAGTTAATGCTGTAGCAGTAGAACTATTTTTGGTTCTTATTAGATGCCATATAGCGAGGCTTACTGTGCAGCATTCCACTCCATTCCATTGAATCTATTCGGTGGCGATTACGAAGATTCACGTTGTAGGAAAGAACAACTGCTGCGTACGCCCATGTGGAATCATCACAGTTTTGAGCAAAACGATGGTATCGTAGAGTTAACCGCAATAAGGACTTCTTCGTATGGTGTTATCAGTGAACCCACTAGCAGATTATCTGTTTCGTTATGTTTTAATGGAAAGTCGAAATTGATACCCGTTTTTGTTTTCAGCTTTCTAAACTATGTGTCATCCGTTTTTAAAACACGGAAGCAGCGCGACTGCTTAAAGCAGCCTTGAATTCTTTCTTATTGTACTAAGCATTGTTTAATGTGCCTTAACCACCAACATTGATTAATGTTAAAAAATAAATCTTCTTGGAAGAAGAAATTCGGAAAGTAGAAAAATCGAAACAGCGATATGTCGTACATTCCTTTCAGGAAACAGCAGTCCATGAGCAAAAACTAAACTTTCTTCGAGCTCATGTTACAGAGCTCAGTCGACGTATAGTTTCGCTCATGGAAAGTAGTGAGCGAGGCTTTCCGTCTCATGCAAACTTGCAGGTGAGACCTAATATCGTTTGTAACGTTTCGCTTCTCTCATCCTCAAATTTCTGTCTATCTAAGCGCGTGTAGTGCAGTAGTGAGAAGTACCCTGCGATAAGCACGTGGTCTTTGGCTCGATCCAACACCAGGGTTCGCCAAGACTGCTATTCCTCCGGGGTCGGCATATTGGTACTAGACTTCTCAGGAAGAACAACAAGCCTGACTCTATACATCGACGGCCCACGACATTGTATAGGTCAGATGGTGCATTTGAGCACCTCTAGCGATGTTTAGTGAAGTCGAAAATATAGCACATCCCTTAGGGACTGGTCAACGCCACTGCTTTATCGTTTTTATCCTTTTGTGGCAATTAACACCGTATTGAAAGTTAATCGACAGCATCTTTTTAACAACTGTCGCATCGATCAACCAAGTTAACCAATTGTGGTAAATTTGCTGTTGCCTTTCTAACATAACACCTTTTAGCATACACGTTTCGTAAACCTCGTAAACGGTTTTCCATGTATTTAAACGCATATTTGACAACGTTTCTAAGCAGAAGATGCAATTATCAACAAAAGATTTTAGAGAAGTAGCCTTCCTCAACTTTACGATGACCAACTAGTGTGGTTGCATCGGCAGAATTTGATGCTAAATCAGGTGCTTCTTCATTTATCACTAAATTATGATGCTATTCACTTTTTTCAATTCAGTGGTGTGTAGTGTCATAAAACTGAAGAACGAAGCAATAATAATAATAATCCTTTCCTCACATTCCTTCATTATATGTCGTTGAGTCCATTAGTACATCCTGGTGTAATTCGCAAGTACATCTGCAATGAGCCCAGTGATTTTTCGTACCCACCATCATTTAACGACGCCACATAACGCTGTAACAACACACTTTTGAGGTTTTGTTCGTAAAATTGTCTTTTTCAACCATGATAGTTTAATCTGTTTATTTTATTCTACTGTCCTAACATCCAAATTTTCACCGCATGTCAGAAAAAAAGCACTGATACATGGAAATTGTTGGCTGAACACTCGGCGTGTTCCCAAGCGGGCCTTATGTCCTGTAAAAGTGGTATGGACAACACGGTGGTGTCCGGTATTCGAATCATTCTTTCGCTCAAAAATGACCTATTTCTCACTAGAGTCTTTTGCAAGCTACATCTTTTGTATCAACTTCAATTCCATGAATCAAATAAGGCATACCGTTTTTGTCGAGAGTACCCGAGTGTAACTTGCTAACATTGCTTGACACTTCTTTATCAATGGACTTCGAATTTGGGTCGTTTGTTCCTTCGCATACAGTAAGAGGTGTGTCGTTTTCTTGTCTAGCAATCGCGAGGTTGTTATATAGCATTTACCTTCATAGAAAAAGACAATACAATACAACAGTAGCTGACGTTTCGGCTGTATTGCCTTCTTCAGTCTTCTGGAAGGGTATAATGATATGCAATTTACTACGCCAAAGTCTTCAATAAGACAGACGAAAATCTATATGGTGATCGCATGATCAACAACTTGGAAAACTTACCGTTTTTATTATGCCTTCCACCGAAAAGAACACTGTTCATTTGAGTCGCATATGGTTAATGACTGTACCACACCATATCAAAAATCAGTTCTGATATAGGGGCTAGATCCCGTGTTATCTCTAGGCATTCTTCTCTGATATTCATTCCTGGATTCTTGGCATTTAACCAAAAAGCCTCGAGAAGTTTTCACGCTTGTGTTTGGGCGTCCTGTGCGAGGATAGTGACTTTTATATTGAAATCGCTCCCGCTATGCTTTGTATCCTATGCGTGCCTAGTGGGGTACTTTATCTTAGCTTTCGTTTGCCATCTAGGAGTACATTTATACGGATACATGAAGGTTTGCTTGTTTCGCCGATATATTTTTTTTCGCAAGTATTAGAAGAGATCAGCTATATCGTGCCTCTAAACTCATGCACTCACCGTCCCTGTCATAAGTGCAAATTACGCAATTTTGTGTTTCACATAGATAGTCTTATAAGCGGTTACGAACTAACCGACGACGTAGAGTATCCGATGGTATATCAACTACTGCTACCGATTCGTCTAAACATGCTCTTCTCAAGCAGCGTTTTATAGCAACACTTACCTCATCGCTAATAAAGGGTAACATAAACGAAACTTTCTTTCGGCCAAGTGTTTCGTTTTGGCACGTCTCTCTCTCTCCTTCTAAACTTATCACGTGCGGTTACTCTTTCGTAGCCCATGCTGAGCCAAGTCGATCGATTCTTTTTTAGTTCCCTTTCCGTGCACACAGAGGTGGCTGCTGTTCGAAACATGTTTCCCACCATCGCCCTCTTTGTGTGTGAAAGCTAGGAAGAGAGGGTGTGAAAAAGGATGTTCTTGTTACTCGGTATTGTAAGCTGTCTTTTTTGTCTCGATTAAAAGACAGCTTACTAAGAGATTGCTTTAGGCTTCTGGAGGCTACCGTAACAATCGAGCGCGCATCGCATCAACAGATTGTTAATATGGTGCTTAAAAAATTTGGCAATCTGAAATAACTCTGGGATTTCAGCAGTCGTTCTTTGTTCGTTTCCTCCAACGTTCCACATCGAGGGCACGTTGGGACTAAGGGAAAGGATTCAATTTTTTTTTGTTTCTTATGCGATGGTAACCAGAGCAAATGAAAATTTTTGAGGTAGAATACTTTGAATCTCTTGCTGTAGTATTTTGTTACAAAGATTTGATCGAATCATTGTATAGGACACATTCTCTATATCCTAGAGCACAAGCAATTTGTGCGCGCGTTAGTATACCCCTAATCATGTACGAGCGAGTTACATAATTCTGGTACAACAGTGAAAGAATAAGGAGCCTATTTCCTTTATACAGCGCCAGTGTGCTGATGAAACCGCTGCAAAGTAGTGCTCAACACCTTGGAGGCAATAAGAATTGATTTCAATGCACGTTAAACCAAAACGATAGTCGATTTCAACCATAAATTAGTTTGGTTTAACCAATAATGGACATAAGTGATTGAAATAAAAATTGTTAGGATCCAGAATCTTTGCCTGCAAGAGGTAAGTTCGTCAACCAAGAATAAATCTTGCAACTCGGAAACAGATTTCTTCATTTTTTTTTTTGCTGGGACTAGAATTTTGATTACGAAAGCAATAAGACGGGCAGAGTTTCCCCCGGCAGGAAAAGATGGTCTTTCCCAACGTATCGTTGGTTTGTCCAGCTGCCATGGTTGTGTGGAGACTTCGAAAAACCAAATTTCGTTTTGATTTTTTTTTCATTTGATAATTTCTGTCCTAAGCAAATTTAACTTTGGAGGAACGTTTCGTGAAAACTGCATATGCCCCTTGGGCGATCGAGCTAAGTCTTTTCTGTAAGCGGATTACGTATTCTACTTCTTAGGTTCACTAGTTATCGAAAATTTATGGACAGTAGTTAGGAACGGGTTGAGCCATCGCCCATATCTCGTAGTGCGGAAAACACTTCTGCGGATAACTGGGTTTCGATTCATTTGAAAGACGCGATCCGTAACTTGTATGGCATGAAAAAGTTTCTTGGGCGATTCCGCCTTTCTTATTCTTTCGCTGTAGAAAAGAATTGGCTGTTAGCTGGAATTTTTAGTGCAAAACCGATTACACATTTCGCGTCAATATGTCGTCAATATGTTGAACGGCTTTTTACATGCACGTTCACGAATGGAACGTTCACAGCGCATGATACAAATCCTAGATAATAGCGATTTCTATATTCTAAATTGATTGTACACCCTCGATAATGTAATCATGATATACGAAATTCATGCAAACTGGTTCATTTAGAAGGTTTACTTCGTTGAAAAAAAGCTCGCCAAAGCTTTCATCCCAGTTTCTTCAGAAAAAAAGTTGCTCTTTAGGAGCTGCTTCATAAGACTCAGATGCTGGAAGAAATACGAAAGGAGAAGGAAAATGCTTCAAATTGCTTCGACCGTTGCATCAGCATAGAACGAGTTCAACCAACAAGGTAAATATTTGTAGAGTTTTCTTGTCTTATTGATGGGCTTAGGCGTGGTTCGTAAAATAGTCCTGGTATTCCACTTCATTGGATTCGACTCGATGTGACTTTGAATGCCATAACATCGTCAGCGGCTTCAAATCTGCAGTGGACCGTCGGCTTAGACGGCCGATCATGGTTAAGAGTTTTGCCAACCATGTGTAAATTTATCAGTATGCCAAGATATTGTTTACTCGTGCCGAGTTCCAAAAATTTTTTCGAAAAAAGGCATGCAGGTAAACAACAGTATGCTACAGCTACCGTATCCCCGTTTACTTTTTTGGTGCACAGTGTTCTAACTACATCATAATCACTGTTTGTTGTGTTCAGATTTAAAGAAGTCTGGTTAAGTGATCTACAGATTTTTTAGGCCAGTAGTGTCTCAACAAAGACCGTCAGCATTTGTACGACCAGCGGTGCATTATCAAGCCATGAAGCATGTCGCTGCATCACCCGTTGGAACCTACGACACCCTTATGTGAATAAAGGGCACTTATTTTATTGTTTATGAGTTTTAGAGATTAATCATTGAGAAAAACAGAAGGATAGTTATAATGGCGCTTAAGATTTCAATGCTCAAATTTTGTAATAAATATTAGGATTGATCATGTTGCAGAGTTTTTTGAAAATCCTTGGTAGCTATGGGCAAAACTTTTTGACTACTTTTTTATGTCTCGGTAAGAATTTCCTAACTACACTTCTCGAGACAATTCCATCCAGTGCCTGTTAATTTGTGATGTGTACAATTTTACCTATTATGTTTATAAGTTTTGACCGTCCACAATCACAATATGGTATTCCAATCATTTTTTTCCATGTTTAGGCTTACGTCATATTCTAAACTTGCTGGTGCTAATCGTTCACATTCTCTCACTTTCTTTGATGTTACATACAGACACCTGTTGAAAAGTATAAAATTCTTGTAGAGTGACTTTGATATGAAAAACAATATCGCATAACAGAGTGAACAACGGAGATCCATGCTAAGCGTTTCCACAATCGTGCTTGCCTAGCCATCTCTTATTTGACTCACTGTCCGTATTAAAGGATTCTAGGTGGTCTCCATTATCCTTTGCTGTGGATTCCAACAAGTTTCAATAGCAATTACTGTGGATATTGTTTCGCTTCATCATGTCCGTTCTCGTTTCCCACCTTCCTTTCGACAATCACTTACTTCGTGTACAAAATTTGAAATTTTTCGTGGCACTCGCTCACTATTTGCATGACTTCCATACAGTGTTGAAATGAATTATAGTTCAGTTCACATAGTTTCACCACTCAGGTTCTTTGAGCTATCAAATGTTTCAGAAGTGTTACTGCTAGCCATTTTATTCCATGTAGTTAAGAAGCTCACTACTTTTTTCCAATTTTTTTTTACAGAGTTCACTTACCTAGAGTTTCTTTGTTCTATATATTTAAAGAAGCAGTTTTTATTTTATTTTATATGACCAGTCTTCACGTCTGCCAAGCGGATCCCAGCACTTCTCACATTCGATTCGCTTCCTCGCATCCATTATTCAAGATGATCTCCCAACTTTTACATGTGGCTTCGGTTACTGCTTAAGGATTTTCAATTCATCTTGGATGTCGTAGAAGGTCGAGCAATTCTCCCTGGAGTCCTGAGATAGGCGTGCTTGAGAGTTTCTAAATGAACTACAGAGAGTGATTCTTTCCCAGACAAGTCCAGTAGCATTTTTTTTTTTGGAGGGGGGGGGGGGGGGAAGATAGTCGGAATTAGAGCTATTGGCTCATATCTCTCTTTCAGCTCTTCATGTGATTTCATTGGTTCTAAAATTTTCTCTCTTTCCATATTTTATAAGCTCTCAATTCCTCCTTAGATCATTGAATAGGTCAAATGCTTGTTAACGATTCGTTGAAACCATTGGCGGAAAATCGGTGAACGACTTCAATGTTTCTGCCTTCTAAATTCTTATCAACGAGACTTAATCTATGCCATAATCCTCACGTCTACTGATCACGTAGACCCAACTTCCTAAATGATTCCTCGTCAAGATAACTGAATTTATAAGTTCTCGTGGATCCATATAGCTCAAATTTGGACAAACGCTTGAAAAGAATTGAATTTTCAGAATCTCCCAGGACCGGCTTCCTATTTATTCACCTCGTCCTTAATAATTCGTTGCTTTCTTGATAAGCACACACGACTTTGTTACTGTTTTTATACTATAAAGCATTATAACAATCTAATGTGCGCTTATCAATAAAACAGTGACTTTGTAGTCTGGAAAAAATCATGAGACACGGTGATGTTGCACATATTCCTTTCGCATCTCTATTATATTTTTCGTTACTTTTTTATATAACACTGCACCCTTTTATCCTTTGGATAAACTTGGAAACGAAAGTTTACACTACTGCTCAATGGACCACGAATAAGCGCCTCCTTGGAACAAGAAAGAAAAAATTTCCTAACGTATTGCATCGTTTTCTCAACATAGTGCCAATATTTAAAGTTTTTAGCTAGTGGATTTAACTAACATTGTCTTAAATTCAGGCACATATTATCGCCTTTAACTCTAAAATTTAAAATTTTCTCTGCTTGTATAAATCAAGCGTGACAAAAAGAATCAGTTGAAAAAGCTAATCATTTTGCATTTTCCACTTTTATGTGATTAGGAGGTGGACGCGTGTAGAATGTGCATATAGATGTTGTGTAGGTGGCACACAGTTAGTCTTGAGTTGATCCCAAGACCGACCCTAATTAAGTGCGGCATCCCATGAGGATCGGCAAATTGTTGCCAAATAGTTTTGGTAAAACAAAAACGCTGATTTGATATAATAGTAGATCCTTTCAAGTTATTGTTCAGAGCACATATGCATCCAGTGATCTCTACGGTTCTACGAACGGAGTGAAATGCATGGCGCATCCTTGAACAATTAGGCAACGCCGAACGCTTTGCACTCTGAATTAAAAAATTATTGAAACTATAATATTTTGGTCGATAACTAACGTATAAATTTTTGGCACAAAAAACTGAATATGACACATGTTCGTGCGTGATATTGCTGAGTCACATGCAGAAATGAAAGTACTGTACATAAATTTCTTGACTTTCGTATGAAGCACGCCTATTATCAAGAATGAAATCGTGTTCACAGCGGATACCAAAAGTGAAAAATCGACTCTCTGGCTTTAATTTCAGAGTTCAGTGGTTTCCAATTTTACTTGCTCTAATGTATTCACAGCATCGATCGTTCCATGGATCATATATTTTAAGTCACTGCCACGCATCTCCCCATGCAAAATAAAATCCGTCTAGGCCGTGTAGTTCGAAGCAACAAAAATCAGCCGCTAGAAAACTGAATTGTGAACACGTAGAAATAGGAATTGCGGAGTGATAAGAGGAGCGAAAACGAATTGAGATGAATAACACGATCGATCGTGCTGCAAACTGGTCAAATCTACCAAACTACGAATTCCAAAATGACAAAACCAGACCCACAAGGTCGTAAACAAAAATAGTCCCTTTTATTGTCTGGCCCGTAAAAATGCACAACAATGAACACATACAATTATAATTATTAATAGTTGACGCAATAAGGCAACTAAGGTGGCATCGTAATAAAGTGAACGTGACCAACCAGCTCTATTTCACTGCTTTAGAAAAAGTAAATTATAAGAAAAACAGAAGACGGTTGCGGTAGCGCTCCATACAACTATAATAAAGTAGGGTAACAGCGGGAAAAAAAAATTAAAGAAAATAGCAAATCATGTGATAAACAGCATGTGGAAAAGTGGAGTCATCCTCCTAACAAAAAAAAAAAAATCGAAAAAAAAAGAAAAACAACGGAGTTCTCACTTGCTCCAAACTACTAATTGAGGAGTGGCTTTTTATCATTTCATAACGATTTCCTACATCTAAAACATAAAGGACTAAATGAGTTGCTAACTGGGAGTAGCATTAACTGTGATAAGAAAACGAAGTAGTATACACTTTAGTGAAAGTATACAGTAGTATACACCAAGTGAAAAATCTGCTTAAAAATAATGGCAAGGTAAGTCGTATTTCGAATATTTTCACTCACTTGAGTACCATGACACTAATGAAAACGGGAACAAGTAAAACTGGCGGCCCTTTGGTCATACAATAACCAACAGTAACCAACTGGAATTCAGTAATGCCATTTTCGCTGGAAACACGCGCTGCACATCTAGACATCCGAACACTCCGGATTGCTACCATTTCTTCGAGCCCTGATTATAAAAACAATTTAACATTTACTAGCAATTAATTTTGTTCTATCTCATACATAAGCTTGAATAGTTTTATACGGATTCTTAACTGCACATTTATAATGGAAAAATGACTGTGGGACTGATTCTCATGGAAATATATGTCTCTCAATGAGACGAAGTGGACGACTAAAAACTGCTCAATGTATTCATAACTCTAATAAGAAAAATAGCAAGAAAACAAAGAAAAGAAGTCCGATAACGATGTTTTCAGTATCTATTTATTTTCAGATTAATCTTATTTTTTGTTTTCAGTTGAGCGCGTGTGGCGCAGTGGTTGGAGGAGCCGCTGCGGCAGGCACGTGGAATCGATCCCTGCGTCCATGGCCCACCGAGCCTTCCATCCCTCCGGGGTCGGCAAATTGGTACCAGACTTCACTGGAAGAATAGAAGCACTGGCTCAATACATCGGCAGGCCACCGCGAGTCATTGTTAAGGCCAGATGTACATTCAATCACCTCCAACAATACCTAATGAAGTCGAATGCACAGCGCATCCCTCAGGGATTGATCAACGCCGAGAGCTTTATCTTTTATCCTTTATTTTCAGTTGTGTGGTTGATGTGTATAGGACGGAATGGGACAACATCCCGAATCGTACGAAAGCACCTAGCTTGAATTCACAATAAAAATGCTATGATATGAAATTGTGGTAATTACTCTTCAGACCACACTCATTCTCAAACAGAAATTTTTCTGACAATATTTTAAATAACAACTTACTAGTGATTAAAAATCTTTATGTATTCTTTCTTTGATGAGCTAACACGAGGTTGATAATAATATTTATTATCAACCTCGTGTTAGCTTATCAAAGAAAGAATACATATTGATTAAGCACACCGAGGTCCAAGGAAAGTCGGTTTCGAAGTAAAAATCTTTAGTCCCATTTTCCTACCTCATAAGAAAGAGATGAATGCCTCATGTCTATTGCAATCAAGACTCCATTAAAATAAGCCATCACTCTTCTAGTAACTTGCCATGGTTACTAGAACGCTAGCAACCACAAAGGACTATTTCTTTCATTGCAAAGTTTCCAGGAATGCCAAATAAAAGGAAATTCTCAAAATATATAGAAAAACCGTTTACGTTTATTCAAGCAAATGAAATTCAATTCGCCAAGTCGAAAAAGATGTCGTCTAGAGAAAACATGGCATTTTTGACTTTTCTAATACTATTCGTGTGTTATTATATGAGTCTGGTGTATTTCTCATCGTTAACGTTTTCAAATGCCAATTTTTGTCCCAGATCACTCCCGTAGGCGGATGAATGCTGAGAGCACCGTTAGGTTAAAAAACCGGCTGCGAGAAAGGCAAGGCAAGGGCCTCAGTGGTGCACTGGGTAAAACGTGAGCACCCGGAAAGGAAAATCGTGTGTTCGAAGTTGGCCTGGAGTCCCGAGTTTTGCAAATATTTCAGCATCGTAGTGGACGATATTGTTCTCACTTATACACAAGTTGGAAGCTTTCAATGCAGAGCTTGGATACTCCTTGCAATATGTACTGGTCCGGGCGCCGATTCACTCCCGGGCTCCGGGTTCAACAAGCCTTCCGTCCCTTTGGGGTCGGAATATTGTGGTCAGACTTGTAACGGAGGTTAAAAATCTTGACTAGATAAAAAAGTATGCTGTCTCAAGTTTTGTGTGCAAAATATGTATAAAATCATCACTAACGATGGTTAGTGAATTCCAATGGATGGTGGAATTGATCAGCGCTTTTATCCTTTATACCGCAGATGTCATCGAAGGAATTGGTCCGCATGATAAAGTCGGAGTGTTAGCCGAATAAAAATTTTTATACAAACCTCGCTCCAGCTCAATCATACAGAAAATTAATTATTATTGTTCCGACGGTTTAATGAAAGTGGGTTTTTAAGATAGTTATCGCTGCTCTACGCGCCAATAAACGAAGTACCGACTGTGACACGGCGCACTGTTAGCCCAAAGTAGATCATATTGGAGGCGGGAATCAGTCAACAGAAACTCTGTGCAAAAGTGCACAGCTGAATGAAAATAACCATTTGAGCTGTGCTCCTATCGCTGGATTACACTCGACGCGGCAACGAATAACCACATCGCGTCGACGACGAGCTGTGGACCATCGACTGGGATCAAGACGGTTCTGAAGAAAACAAAGACGTCGAAACGTCACGCGAAGAAAATTTCTATCCCAACCTTGCATCAGCTTAGCCGCAAAACAAATTATTTCGTTCAGATAGTTCCACATTCTACTTCATCAATTCTAGACAACAATATCACTGAGCAGGCGTTTGTGCTTTAGTAGTCTACTACACGGTCCTTGAATTCTCAACTGTTGTTATTGTCCCTATTTCTCCAACTTTTCAACTGCTTTTATTTCCCTTCAGATTCACAGCAATTCAACTAAATTTTATTTACTGTAAGCAAGCACAGCTTCCGTAGCCGTTAAATTCGGCAGCCTCAGCACATTGCTTCGAGGGGGTACGAATCACAAAAAGGTTAAGTTACACCCGAATTCATAAAGGTCAGAAGGGACCTCGAGGTAACCAAACCTACAGTTAAATTTATTAACGGGCTTTGTTTTTCCGATAATCAGATCAACTGGAACTTGCGATGTTTTACCATCTGCCTTTGACAGTGATTCATAGTCATTACCGAATTAAAGATACAATCCAAAAAGCTTACTCACACAGGTGGTCCATAGCGACTGGTAAAGCTTTGCTGTCTCATTACATCCTGCAACGTTGCACAACGACAAGCCAACATTTCGCGAAAAGGCACACGGAAGTCTTTATTATACTTGCAATAAATAGCTGGATTTAAAGTGCTGAAAATGGAGCATTATCAATTACATGCCGAGAGAATATCGACTTCGCATAAATTCGGCTACTGTAACTCTACATCTTGTCAGTCCAATCTAGCGATGAGATATTAAGAATAGCAAAATATTCCAGCTTTATAACAGATGTTCAATAATAGAACGTAAAAGAGCAGAGATTCAGTAACCCGCGAGGCATGCTGCAGTTTAGGCGTAGCTTACCATCCCGCATCCCTTATCTTTAGACAGGAATATATATACATATATATATATATATATATATTCAACATCGGAGAGTGGAATCTGGTTCTGTTAAATTAAAAAACACTTTCTCCGACGAAATAACAACAAATCATATAGGACTATGAGCGAATTTGATTATTCCAGACACGTCCAGGCCGGACACAAATTTGATTGCGAGAAGAACTGCACAGTGAACATTCGTGTACGATCATTCCACTTATTTTCACTTTCAACACTCTCTCACTAGCCAGTAAAGGTCTAAACACAATAAACAACTAGACTGCAGGCAAATCAAACTGATCATTGCTTCCTAGACGAATGTTCCTTTGAGGGCTGTTCACGCTTTCATAAAAAACAATAATCTGAAATCACAGCAAGCAAGACTAATAAAGTGAAATAATTCACAGGGAAGGTCAAACAAATTTCCAGAACACAATAATTTTCGAAGTTAAATAGAGTCAATAGGGTAGCAATAAGCCATATTTAATGCAATATTTGTCATACTCGGTGACAATGCGAACGATCGTTGCTGTTTCACAGCTCTTTTCGAAGTAAATGTTAAGGTCATGAATTGACCTTAATTCCTTCAAGTCTCAACACGGCACAATCGACTAATGATTTCTACTAGTTTCAGACTTCGGCTTGTTTCTATAGCACGTTAAACCACATCTGACCATCACTCTTCCAGCACCATATGCACCCACAAATCAAGAACATCGTATAAAAATCGCTTTGCCAACGCTTGAAACAGTTTAAAAAAACATCATGAAAGCATCGAGTTTTTCTTAACCAAATCTCAAATTCAAGTGAACACAATTCTTTTCCCAACCTCTTCAAACTTCCTTACCACCTGTCGTGAATTGCAAGATACTTAGGTGCGTCAAACAAAAAATGATTTTGTCCCTATTGCCAATTTTCGTCAGGCTTTCAATTTCGCTTAATGTTTGACAAAGTTTCGATAATTTAAATACGTGTTTGATTATGTAGAAAAAATGATTCCTCAGAGTTAAAAAAACCGTGAAGAAATTAGCTAACAGAGATCAGCTAACCGATAAAAAAGGTACCAGGTTAGCAGGAAAGTGAAGGATTCTGACTTCTGACACAAATAATTGTGTGCGAGTGTGTGTGTGTGTGTGTGTGTGTGTGTGTGTGTGTGTGTGTGTGTGTGTGTGTGTCTGTGTTTGCGTGGATGCATGTATGCATGTATGCATGTATTTTCGCGTGTGTTTAACTGCATAGGTATGCATGTGTATGTGACATTCAAAGAGCAGTGCTTTTCGAATATGCTATAAATCGGGAGAGCTATGGCCACATTACACCGGCTACATAGGATTTCAGAGCTGTGTGAAGTATGGTCGTAAAATAAACGACAAAGCATACCTTGTCCCGTGGGACAAGTTTGATAATCTCTCACCCCATGGCGCATACGCTATGTAAGACGGACTGTGAGCGCATAAGCAGGAAAAAATTTGGATTTATAAGCGCACCTATTCGAATATCCCAACCATAGCGTCACGACATCAAGCCAATAAGGAACTTGTATTCTCATGCAAGACTTAAGTAAAGCTAATGAGAAGAATGGCAGCCAGCATATTATGAACACGCTCATAATCACGCCTAACGTCTTCCGTGCTTTACACTCGCTTCGATCATGTTGCCGAATCTGAAAAACAGTATCAATCAGATTAGTTTTGATAGATATCTTCATGTAAAAATGAACAAGAATCACAATTAGAGCTACCTCCTTATCCTGACTGTCATAAAAATCTATTATGCGAACCCCTATAGTTCAGCATGAAGTGGAACTATGCGAGAGTCCACAACGGCTTTTTCACGATAATTCTTGTTCGAATTTGAAGAGTTTGCATACATCTTGCGCAGCGCTGATGTGCTCCGCAAAAAATAGTGAAAAATTGTTGCGGGAAGTTTTGAATTGCTTCCAAATGTTCAATTGCTAATGCTTCACGAAGACGACGCATTCAGTTCATTCTATCAATCTTTGCTTTAAAGGTTGAGTGCGTAGAGCGAAATGCACGATAAATACCAAAATATTCGCCGAAATATTAACCAAATTCTAAGCAAACTTCATATACAATCTAATCGATGACTGTAGACAATTTCTAATTCTATGCGTATCCAGAAGTGATCATTGACAAAGCTGCAGTGAGACTGTTTTTTTCATACTGTCGATGACACGATTTAGATACCTTCCATATGAGGCAAAGAACGTTTTTCACTTAAGATAAAGAGTGTAAAAACGATTTTCTTGAATTAACATTGTGGTCAGTGATCATTTGAGATTCCTGAAGCGAAGATCACACTAAGCAATTTCAAAGCTTCAAATTCATTTCAAACCCATTCGGCATTCGAATGCGTTAAGAAAAGCCGACTGTGAACAGAAGCGATGGTTGTGATTGTTTCCAACTAACGTAGAACTCAATACATGGTGTTATTGTAATATGTATTTCACACAAAATCATATTTACGTTTATAACACTCATAAAAACGCATCAAATAAAGCTAATCGATATCCATATAATTTTCACACTAACATGTGGCTACCGACATATTTGATTTAATAGTTTGTCATCAACTGAGCCACTTCCCTTGCTCGTTCTTTTAAACGGCGTCATTATGTCGCCATAATCTTTCAAAAGAAGTAGCGTACTGCAGTAAACTTTATTCGTCGCTACGGCCATACTATTTTCTCCATAAATCTCTTCGTTCTTTCATTTTATGGATTGGACCCACTCAAGCATAGATTACGGCAGCTGTAAAAGTTCTTCAACTTTTCGAGTGGTACATACTTCCAATGATTTCTTTCGAAATCAATGGTAGGCGTATAAAGAAGAACGACGATTTCTAGAAGGCTACTTATCAAATTGTTTTGATGCCTTGAAAACAATTATGGAAATTTATATATATATATAAAGGTTGGAAAATAACTCCAGTTATTACGCGTGTATCAAACACAAAGATCCTCCAAACTGTTCACTGTGCGAAACAAGTGTTTCACATTACTCATGCACATCGAGGGATTGTGTAGCGCAGCGGTTTGAGGAGCCTTGCAACACACTAGGAATCGATCCCGCGTCCCCGGCCCTCCAAGCCCTCCATCCCTCCGTTGTTGCTAAACTGATACTAGACTTGTCTGGGAGGATATCAGCACAAACTCGGTATATTAGTAGGTGACCGCGCGTAATTGTAAAGGCCAGATATGCATTCAGTGACTTCGAACGATGCTTAATGAAATCGAATGCATAACACATACCTTAGGGGCTGGTCAACACCAAGAGCTTCGTCTTTTTTTTTAACCGTTAACATCAACTTTAAAACGGCATTTCCAACCGCAGTCTCAGTATAATAAGGATGTGCAGCTCGCGGGTTCGCAGCAACATTCACAGAGTCATGTTCACCACTTAAGCAAACAAGCTGCAATTATCATTTCGCTATATTGGTGAAAAGATTCCTATGAAAAAACTCAAAGAAAGTATCATAATGCTATGCTTAATAGGGTTATTGATATTGAAATATTGGAGAAAATTATGTACTATGTAATATTTACTAAGTACAGGATTGTCGACGACACAATTCATGAAACTACTATACAATGACAATTACTAATCTGAAGTGCTTTCGAAGACACTACCCAATGAACAAGCTTGAAGAATATGAGTTTAACTGTCAAACGTTTTCTTTCAAACCTTCACGTAAAATTCACTCGAGAACAAAATACGTTGCTTTCCATAGAAAGGGTTCGAAAATAGTTTCCGTGTTCGACCTATTATAAAAAGCACCTACAACTTATTTTGCATATGTAACATGAAATGTATACTCAACCATATCAATCTTTCACACACTACTGGATTTCCGCAGAGGGTCCACAAGCGGTAAGCCGTTATAGCGTTCAAAATGAAAATCTACACCAATATACATAATCCGCCGGAAGAGTAATTTTGTAAACGAACCTTACGACACTGAATTGAGTGCAAATTTCTACTTAATTTTTACATAATCGGAACACCTCGTATGAACTAGCCGTGGTTTCATTAAACCAAGTTATTGGTGTATAAGGTTATGCTAGGCCTATAGTATACCTTACAAGAAATACAAAAGTCATATTTGCAGACATATTTTTTGAACTGCGTTCTTAAACGACTTTCGGGCATTTCTCCTAGTTGACAAGCATCGAATAGAGGCGGCAGGTTATTTTAATGGAGTGAAATTCGATCGGTGAGAATACGGCCGGAATTGTGCTGTGTGATAAAGGTGAAAGCCATGCCTCCCCTTCTAGCTCAGCACCAATTCAACCGAAACTGCGAAAACTGATATGATGAAATGAGTGTAATTTTTCAATGGCGGCGGATGATGCATCTGTCAGAGTGCAACGGATGTTTTTCGACTTAAAAGCATTTATTCCCGGTTGGCTGCAGTGTTTGAGAAAGCCACAGTGATGGGAAGTGTGCGAATCGTGGGTTCAAAATCTTTCACAAGGGTGAAAATACCACCATTATGTCACAGGATTTAAAGAAAAAACCCAAAACCAATCGAATTACAACATGCCCTCCAACAGCTACAGAGTGCAATTTGTTCACAAAATCAGTTATATGTAGCCCGTAACCCAATGAATGTATGCGCTCAATAATACGGAAGCCATTATGCAGATGAGCAACTGCAAGCACATTCCCGAAGATGTGGCGCTCGAGAAAGGAAGCGGCGCGTTGGCCGCAAAGATGACAACGACGTCCACTTTCACTCACTACTGAGGACCATCGTATAAACTACGCCGTCATTCTCAAACGCAGAGAATGATCAACGCACCAAAAGTGTCGCTCCAGATTCCAGACATAAAGAATTGGTAGTACTCTTTAACACATACGGTAATAGCATAAGTAATATGTAATATATGATAAATGGAAGATTAGCGTACCAGTGGCATTTTTACGACATGAAAAAGCGTGCTTGGACGATGCAAATAACCACGATGATCGCTCTTCAAAATCTTCATCGCTTCCTGTGTTTTTGGAATCAGATCAACGTGACTGTTGCCATTTTTATCAACGTCAATGCGAATGTGCTTTGCTTGATCATGATCTTCGCGTGCAATTCGTTTGGCAGCACGCCAAATCTGGACGTATAGAATCAGCATGATCATTGTTGGACCGTAGAATGAAAGAATAGTCGCATAGATCTGATAAGCGAAGTGCTGGATCACCTGCAATGAAAAATAGTCGCATCGATTTCAATCCCGTCATTCGGTCTTCCAAAGTATTGTTTGTTGGCACGAAAGGTTTCAGTATTCAACATTCACTAGCTATAAAACACCACCCGACTCCCGAGCCCTTCCACTGCAATCCTGTCCCATTAGAGTGTCCCATGTGAACAGACAAGTAAAAAAGAAATCAATTTTTTTTCATAATCCACCGCGTCACATCTCCCTGTGAGGAACACTCTTACTGCTTAACGACGCAAGACATCGTTGTGCGAAAAATAATAGCGGGAAAAAGTGGCAGAGCATGACAATCGACCCATAGGTCAACTTTATGGAAGGGGATCCCAAGGAATGCCAGTCATTACGTATAATAACAATCTCACGCACTTTGCAACTTAACCACACCGGCTGGTCGACTAAGCACAAGAGTAGAAGAACCATCACTCGTTTTGAAATTCTGATATTAACAAGAAAACTAGCATTCTCACTACAAATATGACGTAAGGAATTCAAAAGATTGCAGCAATTAACTGGCTGGCTTGAGATAGAAAGAGAGATAGCACAAACAGCACAGCATAAAGACTCTCATTGCACAGCCGGTTAGGAACGCTTTCGCTACCTGATGAATATGACGTGCTCATGATTTCACCACCATCTCGAAAAAAATCCATGTACACCTTTTGTTTATTGAAGAATGCCCGCCACTACGACAATCGAATAAAGTTCAAAATATGTGTAATTATACTCACTACCTCTCCACCACCCGCTGTTAAGTTTGTATAAACGCATTCATCGTTCAACTTTGCACTTACTCGATGAAGGTCATTTAATCAAGAGAACACGTTTAGTAATACCTTCAACATTAACCATGAAACTTCAATATCACGCAGCACTACTTTGGTGCTAGGTTTTTAACACGGAATAGCGGTTGTTCACACTTTTTTGCATACACAATAGATAAATGACGTGATATGTGGTAGCCAGTGTCTTTCTATCGACATCGATTTTGTTGGCTTTTTCCACATTTGCAGAAAAAACTTTGCAATCATGTAGTGCGACCAATAAATAATGACAGCAAGAGAAATAAAAGTAGTTTGATGCAAAATCAACTGGAAAAAAAACGTTCAAGCTCAGCAAGAGTTGCAGAATTAATAACCATCATGCCCGTACCGATCAGTAAGTCGTCATCAATATGACGAACATATCAACAGCTGTTGTGACTTGGAGGTTTGAATGAGAAAAAGATCCTTAGTACACATGTAAGGAAAACAATAAAAGGTCTAGAACTAGAAAGCCATGCATGAAGGCTACAAAAATGCATGTTAGTATTGCGAACCTCATCGCAACGAATTGTGAGACTAATAGAAGCAAAGAGGAACGGCAAAGTGATACCATTTCCGTAACAATCAAACATCTCTTTAACAAAATATTACCATTGTACACAGTATTTTCAGCATAATCTGGCCAATATTGGTTAAACACTTCAATAAGCTTAACCCCGGGATATTGTACCTGACAGATTCGATCGTCGGACTGCTCAGTGTCGAGAAGATTTGCAATGATGTGTGACGACAGGCTGACAACAGCCGCAATAACCCATACAATGACAATGTAGAAAAGCATTCGAGGAGTAGTTCTCACAGCTGAATATCTTAGCGGCTGGGTGATAACTAGATAGCGATCCACTGATATAGCGCAGAGGCTGACTATCGACGCTGTGCACAGCGTCAAATCGGCCGTCGTCCATAGTTTACACATTGACCTAAAATATAAAATATTCACCAAATGACTCCTTAAAGAGTGAAGTCTTATAGGCACACTCTAGCTTAAGCATCTGTAGTAGTTTTTTCTTCTTTGTTTCTTTAGTGAATTACAGAAGACGAGATTAGCTTTTAGTGAACACAAAAGCATTCCAGTCGACATTGTGGACATAATTGAAATAGCGTGCTAATTCGGTTATACTGATAATTATAAAGTTACAGGTTGCAATAACAATTTAGAAGACCAATACGCTTTACTGGAAGCCCATAGTTCAAATGCAGTATATGATTGCAGATAATGAAAAGATCTCATAGTGATCTCATAGCAAGTCGCATGATGGCAAATCTCCCTCTAATCCACAAAGGCTGCCACTGCCTGTCGTGATGGCGACCTGGGGTAAACTTCGGCCAGGCTGCCCTCGGCATTCCAGGGAACTACAATGGCTTAACCAGTAAAGCTCTGAAAAGTGGTGATTATGCTGGGGCTCGCACAACTAGTGAGGACGGGCGGTTCAAGTATCAAGTATCAAGTAAGATCTCATAGCACTTTAGCTGCTAGACATAATGCACACAATACGTTCAATCATTCAAATAATCAACTGCACTATAGTACGATGCACGCGAACATTGCATTACTCTCATTCATATAATCGGCCCTGAATATCAGTGTATGAGTGCGGATTTGCAATGAAGCAATAACTAAATAATACAAACCTGCCCAAAGGCCATTCGGCAAAAAGGAGGTCAACGAGAGCCAGCGGCATGACGAGCAATCCCACAAAGAAATCAGCTATTGCTAAGGATAGTATCAGAAAATTAGCTGGTTGCTTCAATTTTCGTACCAGTACAACAGCAAGGCAAACTAGCGCGTTACCTACTATCGTCACAATTATCACTGTTAACACAACGACAGCAAGTAGCGTTTTCAGGAAAACCAAAGTCGAATAATAGGCTTGAGTAGCCGATGTCAACGATGTGTGATCGCTTTGATGCCATGGACTCTGCGTTGAAGCTAAGATGGTGCTGGTGAGCGGTGGCAAGGCGCGCTCCATCACCACTGCTGTTCCGGCATGGGCGGGACAGCCGGTATGGCAGCCGAAATCGCACCCCTCTCCAGTCGAAGAGCTGCCCACCGGAGCAACACTCAAAGCTGCACTGCACAGCTCCCAGACGGACCACAAGTGCAGCCGTCCACTGAAATGTCATTTATTCTTATTATACAAGCACCTTTTTTTGAAATAACTAGAAATCTTCGAACAATCCAAGGTTGTCGCAGGGAGAAAAAGCGTCTAAAGAGGTGGAAAGCGTTTTCAAGAAATTGGGCCCGTATTCTCACTCGGAACCTCATTCGAATAAGACTCCGAGCTGTTACAGGATCATGTGAAATTGCACTGACTCTTGATGTGTTATTTACAAAATTAAATCCGTAGCTAAAAAAGGAAATTACTCACGTAGATTTCCGTCTCTCCAAAAATTCCTTTTCATTCAAGTTAGAAGAACGACCACGAGTATGTCATCATCTTCAGTCAAATGAACATATAACGCTATCTCAGTGAATACAATTGTAATTTGTGAAATGTCTTTTTCATATTAACGCATGAAGAACAATCTCAGCACGTCTCTATGTTCAATTATGCTTTCCTTTCATATGAAAAAAAATCTATTTTTCGAGCTACCAGAACAGTTGTCAGTGACTATTCTTTTTGATAAATGAGCTTTAACAATGTGTATGATGCATTGCACAGTTTTGAAATGCCACAGAAGACCAATTTTTTTTCAAAGTAGATTTTAATGGTGATATGGTATATATCAGCCATCATAATTGCATGGTTACTTAGCTGACAGCAATGAAACTCTTAAAAATAGGGTTCCTGGCACAACGTGAAATGTTATGGACGTATTCAGCAACGAATTCCACATGAGTGATCACAGATGAACGTCTTTGTGAACATGTATACTGAAGCCAGCTTTTTGTTTCCACTTGTCTTTGCGTGTTTTCGTATCAAAAACGATTGGAAATGCGCCAACTCAAATTTGAATTTGAGTTCGCATCATTCGCTATCCAATAACCGTTAAATTTCTTTCAATTAAAATAAGAGCACATTTACTTGAAGTACTTACAAGTAAAGGTTTCGTACAGCGTGGCGGATAAAGGTGCCTTGCAGTCCATCTTGCTTCGACCCCGCTCTACAGGCTTACCAAACCTTCCATTCCTCTGAGGCCGGAAAACTTGTACCAGAATTGTCTGTGAAGATAGCAGCACTGAGCTGATACATCGCTAAGACACCGCAAGTCATTGTATAGTTCAGATCTGCATTCAGTCACCTCGGACGATACTTAATGAAGACAAATGCATGGCGCATTCCTTGTGGTGATCAATGCCGAACGCTTTATTCCTCTATCCTTTTTATTTACAAGCGATATCGAAATTTTACCCCACTTGAAATAACTCCTGCGCTCATCGAAAAACAATAGACAAGCATATTATAAAAAAGCCAACTGCCAACGCATAACTATGCATACATTACTCAGGTGATGTACAAATACACTCACTGATAGAAAAAAAACCGAAATTTTGAGCATCGATTAAGAAAATAACTCTAGCTATTTTAACGGTGGGCTAAGAACGTGAAACATTGTTAACAGGCCAGTTACACCTTTGCACTATGGTCATGACCAAAAACTGTCTGCTCATGTTCTCAATAGGTGGTCCTGACGGATGAGACGGCAGCGTGTGCGACGAGGAGTTGGGCTAGCAGACGCGTCTCCAGATAGGTGCGTGTGTCCGTCAGCCAGTCGCGGATCGCCAGCGCCGGCTCTCCGCGCAGCAGTTGCGCAACACGAATCGCATTCTTGAAATCGTTGCGATCCACGTACCACCTAGCACGGTCCAACACCTGCAGTAAAAACCATTCCAGATTGTTGTGAAATGGTTACAATGAATAATCAACAGCTTAAAGTGCTAAATGTCCGTGGACCCACACAGTTCACTGTTGCGAAGCAAAAATCGGCACATTCATATTTAATCATATGAGCTTACCAAATGACCGACGGGTAAAGAAAAAACCCCTTCGTCATGTTCTATAAAAACACTCAGCAATAAGTAGCAACTAAAGGCTTTAGCAACTTTTAATTTAAGCAACGTCTAAACTAAGCATAGGGGAAGTAATTTTTGCATAAGTCACAACATCAGCGCTGTTTAAACAATACGACTAACAAATTTATAGAGCGAGTGCATATAAATATTAGGAGCAGAAGCCTAAACATTGCTTGCCAAAAAAGTGAACAACCGTTGGCATGACTTCGACAGACCTCAAGATTGTCCACGGTGCTCGGATCGATCATGTCGTCCTCGGTGAACTTCCTCGACAAGTCAAAGAATAACATGGATCGAAGGTAGGACCACAAGTAATCATTTAGTGTACCACCGTTCTCGTCGATTGCTGCCGTCCGACGACCCAATTTATAGATCTATGATCCAGAAATTTAATTCATGAAAACACTAGGTATAGGTGGTCAAACTTTTTAACACAACGACTTGTATTCACTTACGTTATAATATGAGAAATACGGATACCAATAACATCAAGAATTTCGCTCTTGGAATATTTTCTCACAATGTATGATTCATTGTCGTTGAAATACGAAAAAAGAGTTTAAAGTAAATAAAACAGTAAGGAAATGAAAGCTAAAAAGCGCACTTTGGTGAAACGATTTTTAAGGTCCTGTTCAGTGTATACACCTTTCGTTTTCGACACCTCAGGGAACGCAGAGATCACAGCGTCGACGAATGCGTCCTCACATTCACACTGAAAAAAGAAATAATTCAACTACTCCATTTTCAATCGAAAACTACTTTTTTCACATGAGCGCAATTTTCCACGAACCAGAAACAATGTTTGACTAAAACGACTGCACTTCCATTAGATAATCGTTCGCTGATCATCATTTCGATACTTAATGTTGTTCAACACAATAACGTGTTCGCTTTTTTCTACTTTCAACTGCTCTCCACCCTTACGACATTCGTTCTTTGTCATGGTCTCTTCTGATGCTACCATGCAAAGTCATTGATATTTAGGACGGCTTCATGAAGGATGTTCGGGCAAGTTATTAGGGATACAAAGTGGTTTGTTTGAAGCCCAATTCAGATTAAAACGAAGGAATATCTCCGAAAGTATCGCGTATGAATTCCATAACAAGATCAAAAGGTCAACACAATGTACCTCTTAGCTTCTAAGCCGAGTTGAAAGAAGCAGATGGTTTGAATAACCTATGAGATCAGCAAGGATATAGTGAACAGAACAAGGGACACCCGATGTTTTGTTTTGATTCTATAACACTTCGTCGTCTGACATATCTTTTGAAAACTCTAAAAGCTGCATAAGCACGATGATAAGGCTATCAAAGCAATCGAAAAGGTGATGATAAGGTAAGAAGTAAAACAATCACGGAAGACCAGGAATGTGGCAGAACAATCTAATATAGAGAAAAGCAGGCAAGTCGGTCACATGATAGTTCTGAGCGACTGCTACAAGCGAGTCACCACTAGAATCGCTGTGTCTTCAAAAGCACACCAGAAAAAGTTCTAACTCTATAGCAAACTTCATAATAAACACTTTATTACCAAATATGGAGCACACTATGTACATATGTCTACACACACGATGACTAAGAACACCAGTAATGCATTACAATACTTGATTCAATACTCTTCAGAAAGAAACTCCTACATCTCCCGTTCTTGAACTAAGCAGCAAAAAAGGAATATGGTCTTTAACGTCGTTCTCAGCATGCCGGTCATACAAATCGCTGAAATCACCACTGTCCTCCTAGAACAACCCCAGTTACAAGTTAGTAATCCTTCTTTCAATCCGAAAGGTAACGAATGTATATGTTAATAACCTCGAAACGGCCTGAAATCCGGCACCGTTTTCACCAACTCCTAAGTTAACATTTCAAAATATTCTTTTAGAGTATATACTCTGGTAATCTATCCAATCTATATTACTTAAATGAGCGATAATGAATGACAGTGGCACGGAGGCGTTCTGACCCTTTCTGAAAAACCTGAGTGATAGCTTTCCACAGGCACTACGTGGTTTCACACAGCCATTTTTCGCCACAATCAGAACGGTGTCAATTAAAAATAGGGCAGAGGAGTGTGAAGCAAAAATTCACATATTTCATGTTGATGACATGATGACAGTAATGAAAGTTCACAGCGATGCAAGCGCAATGTATGCAAACATGTTATGTCGAAATATAAGGCAAACATCGTTTAAAAAAACATCAAAAATGGCACACGCCGCACAGAAACTTAAAGTACAGGAAAAATAACCAATCCTAAATTCATCTTTCTCTCATCAAATACGCCTATTAGCGGGATGAATTTTCTGTGAGTATGGCAATAAACTTGTTTTTGCACATAAAAAAAAATTATACTCACTAAGCAACGCTGTGAGAAATGGTCTTTTCGAAAAGATTCTTTGAGCTTAAAATGAATAAGTAAAACATTGCCTGTTTCAGCAAGGACAGCGACCCTGCTAAGGGAAATCGACGCTTCTCCAAATCATTTCCAGCCTTGTTACCATGTTTGATAGAATCAATTAGGTTATGACAAGCAATCCAGAACTGCTTTGAGCGACGATTCTCCGAATCCTGTTTAAAAAACACCATAAATTGGCTTCCCAGAACCATGCATTACTGTGCTTCGTGCCCTGACATAATCGACAATTCAACATCAGTACTGAACGAGAATATCAGTAAATTCAAACGTTCTCATTATGGTGATGACACGAATAGCTGCTCGCACACTAATTATTGGTTGCGGTAAAATGGACCAGACTTGCAATAAAATGTGGTTTGAGGTGCACATAAAGCAGTCACGTAGCTCCAACCTCACGCGCTTACATAAATGCTAACCGACCTAACTTAGTGTAGCCCTTACTTACGGCGTCATAGGTGGAAGGAGTAAGCTAATCTAATTTCGTTTCTGAAAACAGTAACCCAAGCTTAAGAACAATGACTAGTCTCGACTATAAATTAATCACCTAGTGTCGGCTCTTCATTTACAACGCAAACATACACCACAGTGAATTACGTCATATGTTTGAACAGAATTGGCACCGCTCTACGCAATCAGTTTGAGGGAACATGAAAAACTGAGAACTGGGACTTCGTCAGCTATTCCGCACATATTTTCTATCAAAGAAATAGTAAAACAAAATGATGAACAGCTATAGAGAAAATATCATAACTGTGTTAAATGTTGAAGGCACGAAACGTGATTTTCAAGAGACAATAAAGTAACACATTGGAAGAAGAGATCCGAAAAAAATATTATGGGTTTATACTGTAGACAGTATGCTATAACACTTTCACTTAGGCTTTCAATTTGAGAAGATGAATTTAGTGAAAACGCTTCAATAGTTAAGAACGTTACTGCACATGTCCATGTCTTAATACTGATATAAAGAATGAAAAAGTAAGGCCAATAGAGTAGATGGTGATGCAGAACTTCGCTATCGACTTACCAAAGCGACTCTGTTATTGAGAGCAAACTCTATACCCTCCAAGCGGCTTAACGCTGCGCCAACTTGACGACTGTGGATATCACGCTCTAGTTTGATTGCCTGAAAGTAACAAATGTGTAAAAGAGTCAACTTGAACCTAGCTATAATCCCCAATCAGTTGCAAACACTCTATGTAACATGTACACTTACCTCCTCAACTTTTTGGTTATGCTCTATTTCAAACAGTTGTCGTTGCGTACGAATCACTTGCTCCAAATGCTCAGAATGCGCGGCGGCGGTTCGTTTCAACTGCTCTTCCATCTCAGTCTCCCAAGAAGATCGATTTTTCATTACCTCCAAAACATATTCCCTTAAAGGCTAATTTTCCCTAAGTAGTAAAAGTGCTATTAAGAGCTTAAACTCCCCTAACCATAAACTACTTATCGTAGAAGTAATGAGGTTCTGTAGTTTTCCAACTATTTTTGAGCTTATCAAGTAACCATAAGAGAAAAATTCTAAATTTTTAAAATAGGCTCAATATGCAAGGGTGCAAAAAATGAAATATATCACTGAAAACGACGAAGTTATGGCTTATATCTTTCTGTTTTCTTCCTTCTTTTTGATGTTACTGGTAACCAAGAATGTGAGCAGTTCAACTGTGCTTGTGGTACCTTTTGCAATAATACTAACCTAATACTACTATAAATGGAGTCATTAATATGTACAGCCCCAGGATGGTTTTTCTATACCTGCCGATAATTTGTTTCGATGCGACCTCAAAGACTCATATCATAAGAAATGTAGAGCCTCGATAAAGGTTTATAACGATCACCCATAATCTTATGCATGAAACAAAGCGTTCTAGCAATAACTGGCCGATAACTAGAGTACTTCAGGGGTTGAAAAATTAAAAGAACGGTAGGTGAGGCGTGGTACTGTCGCTTTAAGCGCACAAATAGTATTTCCAAATATTCTGCGTTTTAAACTCTTAAGAGGGAAACCTTCAAAAACAGAGAATGGAACTTGAAATTTCAAAAATTTTAGCCAAAGTGTGACAAGAATATCAGGGATACATTGGAAACACCACCCTCTCCTGCTAAAAGGAATCATTTCTATACGACGATGCGACTCGTGTAGCAGTCATACGATGCCAACAAAATGGCCACCTCAGGAACAAGAAACATACCTCAGTTCATAGTGAAATTTATTGATTGCAGCAAGATCTGTTAGCATCTACAACTTCTTGCCTATAGAACAAATGCCTTTTGGTTTATCAAGAAGAAATTCTGATTTTCTGGAACATATGAGATTTTTTTCATTTTATTGCTTAACAGCTTAAATTTTACAGACGAAAACAATAGAACAAACGGCATTTCATTCGGCAGAACATGATATGTTACCGCTACCTCTCTTCTCTGGAGAGTTTCAACGACTTAGATTTTGTTACCATCGAAGGTTTTATTAGGTTGTTCGGAAAATAATGCAGGATTTGCAGTTTCACTTCGTTGCGTGTTTTAGTAGAAAAAAAGGAAAACTTTCGAATGCTGTACTACTACATATCAACACAAGATTTTTATGCACATTCTCTCCCTACACTTTATTTGTTACTTAAGTTCTGCTGCTGACAAATTTTATATTCTATAAATTCAGATGACGAAACAGGGAACTCGACAAATTTGCTTTTTATAATTCAGACTCGCTCTTAGTGCAGCGCAAAACGATCAAACAATTAATGAAATATGTAGTATGGATGTGCTTACCAACGCACAATGCAGCCTTGGTTCAAAAAGAAAACTACATCAAGGCGAATGTAGTTACACCGAGTTATCCTGCTTCGGTAGAAGAAGCAGCATCCGAAGCCACACGCGAAATGTTTCGATACATAACTGATGATGGATGCGAGGAAACTAATGAAATGCAATATGTGCTGAAATCCGCTCAGTAGATATTAGATGTGAAAGACAGGTCGCGTAAAAAAAATGTTTTATAGCACTGTTAAGAATATTGGAAAGTTGAAGAAGCTTTAAAAATGGATGCTGTACGAGGCGCACTGTCATGGGACTCATTAACGAAGCTACAAAGGCTGGTCGAGTTGGGATATAAAATTCTGCTTCATTCACCACACTCAACGGAACTCTCGTCGACTGATTATCATTAGTTCAAGCAATTCGTCAAATTATTTCCCAAGAAATCCCGCAAAAACAAAGTCGAGGTCGAAGCTGCCTTCAACTTTATCGTCTCCAGAACTCCAGAGTTTTATGCAACCGGAATAAGCAGACTTACTTCCACTAAGGAAAGAGATTTAGACTCCAGTAGTTTCTATTCCGATTAATAAAATTTATTCCGAGCCAAAACTTGGCACATTAAACATTACGGGTTGAAGACCTGCTTTGAGCTCCATGGAAAACAATAACTCCGAACATATTTTGATTTAAAAGGACCTTGTATAAAAATTATGTAGTGCGAGTATGCGATAGACCGAAGTCTTTTCGATAGCTTTACAATGTTTTCAACTCTTGAAATATTCTAGTGAACGGGAAATTGTCGTCAACTATCGAAAAACCAGCTCTGTCGCGAAAGGCTTAGTCCACCGATTTGCTATGCGAAATACGAGCCTCCACGAAGAAAAAGCCAAAAAATACACCAAGTGGGATATACAGAGTACTCCCAATATCCCAGTGCACTTTTCTCTCACTATCTGTAAATTTGTTCCTAACAGCTAGCCTATGTAATTGCTTCGCAGACAGGTGCAAAGTGCTCTGAAATGTCCTTGCATGTTGGAATATCCTCACATGTAATCTTAATGTGTTAACATTTACTGGATGACGTGACCTTTATAAGAGCGGAATTGTGGAGGTGAATGAGGCCCTTATAACCTCCATAGAAGCCACTTTTCTTCTAATAGTTTAATATGACCAACAGTGCCCTCTTCCTACACTTCTTGTAGCCTTCCCTTATCTTATCCAACCTAAATGATGCACATGAGTTCACACGGATAAGCTCTATTCTAAACTCAGAAGTACACAGGGAACCTTTAGTGGATAAATAACGGGAAGATATAGAAAATACAGAAGTAAATTCAACAAAAGTAGTGAAAGGGTTCCAAATGCTGAAAGCAACTTGTTCGTATGGTGGACCATAGTAACACAGTAGGATAACAAACAGTAACATACAGTATTCATACCCATAGAACGATAGAGCATAATTCTTCCATAATTTTGTGGTATGCTCAACAATCTAAGTCTACAAATATCGAAACACCATCGTCCATTGTCGGAAAACAGGTTCGTAACAGCATGATATTAGGCAAAATCTCACACCATAGTAATGCAAAATTAGGCCTCGCTACATAAGTGTGAACATCTTTATTCCTACAAAAGCATTAGATGGAAAAGTTATGGCCTTTTACAGTGAGCTCCACGAACGTCAAGCCTGTATATGAATCACCATTTGCTTGTGAGATCATTATGTTCTGTCCGAATTTCCTACCTACTCCTGTTTTGATAAACATAAACCAGATCGATCTTAACTAAGTTACTCGTGATTTTGCATCGATGATCTATTCAAGTTGTTCACCAGTCTTCAAATGACCACTGAACAATTAATAAAGTTGCTGTTTTTGAGGTCCAGCGTAGGTCCAATACAACTACAAGTTCTGACTGATATGCTCAATACACACCGTTTCTAACGGAACTATACTTTTGCCAAACAGGATCCAAGATTTAAAAATAAAAAAACCTCATTAATTAATGGAAAAATATGTAACTTTTTAGAAAATCTCTGCAGTTTCTAAATTTTACTTGAATTAGTAATGTTTATAGAAATATGAGATGTCTTTGTTTAAGTTGAAAGATCAGCATTAAATCTACACAAAAAGCCATTTTTCCACTAAGTCATTACTCATATGAGAAAGTTATCACATATATTTGAAAAGCAGCTGGTGAAAAAGCTTAACAGTTTTCCTAAACACTTTTTTCAAACTACAAAAACATTGAAGTCCGAATTTCAAACTGACATGGACAACTCACCACGAAATCTTTCTTCACCTATGAGCTTTCATAAATAATCTCCCTTTTTAGCAGAATGACTTACTATTGTGATGAAATAATTAGTACATCTATTTAACATTTCAATATACACAACACTTCAATGCAAAAAAGAGATATTTAGAGTACGGAAAATTTTCTTCCGTAATTAGGCGAAAGTGGTCAACATCCCATTTTAAAACACTAGCGATACTCACTGCTCTCTCTATTTCAACGTCCTGTTGTCGCTGAAGATTTTCCAGCTCAAGTTTTAAACGCTCAGCTGCGATGCGTTCGTCAGCTTCGCGCTGATCAGCGATAGCACGAGCGATGTTATGCTCCTCACGTACCTTCATTTAGACACTTCAAATCAATTGGAAGATAAACAGATCCAGTGACCTCAACGAATCAGCAACTATGAAACTTCATCTCACCTGTTGTTCTGAGAGCTGTCTTCTCAAATGATCCACCTTTAAATGTGCATGCGCAATAAGAGCGTTCAACTCTTCCTCACTTAAATTTTTTTCCTGTAAATGCAAAATACGGTTTTAAATATAATCTAAAATAATTAGGAATTCCTGCATATAAATCCGAAGAGAACAGTAGTTACCAAAGGATTTTAATTGATAAATAGAACGTAAACGAACGTTACGAACGTAATGGCTCAAAAGGTAGACCTAGGGTCATTAGGTGAGATAAATATCTATCTCCGCAAAATTCTTATATTTCATGTTTCATAAAGCCGGCATATAAAAGAAACACAAATGTTTCAACTTGCATTTATCTCCTTTCAAACTGAAGCACAAAACAGACATAAGTCCACCATCCACCATAAACCTAACTTCACGGTGACAACCTATCTTGTAAAGTAGAAATTTCTTTTTTTTCTTTACACAACCCAACATCACATGTATCACATTGTGCTCATCCCAGCAATTTTTGCATTCCATTCGTGTTCCGTCATCCACCATCCACGAAGTTTTATTGACTTTTTTTCCACGTAGGATTGCTGTTAAATAAGGATTCTCGTCTCCGTTTTGAATTTCTTTGAGTGCTAGTCGAGTTTATTCTCCTTGGAGACCTCGCAAGTTCGTGCTGTAGCGTCTCCACTTTGATTAGGGGAGCCAGTTTGTCTCAGACAAGTCTGGTAGCGGTGTCGGCGTTCTGGTCAACACGAGTTCTTCCATGAACATCGGTTCATTCGAACAGCTTACAACTCGAATCGGACGTTTACGATTAAAAAGATATGGATCAATACCGGCTTTGACAATCTTCGTTGTTTACGCGCCAGCATCAAACTATGACGAAGAAGTCGAGGCGTTCTATATGGACATGAAGAAGTTCTACAGAGATCATACATTCATCAACGTCATAATTGGTAATTTCAACGCCAAGACTGGACCAAGAAGAATTTCTGAAAAACGTCACATTGGAACCCATGGATTAGAATGGAAAGAATAGGGTGAGCGGCCTTCAGAGTTTGTCATGGTGACCAAGACCATCCATAGTAACTCGCAATTCCAGAAGCCCCATCCTCAACACTTGACGTGGGAGTCTTCCAACGGAAAGTACCATAACGAAATAGACCACATCATAGTTAATAGAAGGTTTTGCTTAACCGATGTCGCTGTTCTCCCAAAATTCTACACGGGATAAGACCACCGTCTTCTTCGCGCTAGATTCTATTTCTCGCAGAAAGGAGAAAAAGAAACTAAATTCAAAAACCGAAGTCCCAACACCACCATAAACTGGGGTATATTCAATTCATTAGTCGGCTTTTGGCAAGACTCCGCTGTCGATAACATAGACGACAAATACGAACGGCTCATTCAACACCTTCACGTTAGCGCTATGACAGCCGAGAGTTCGAAAATCACCAAGAGACGTCTGGCTCAAGAAACACCCGAGCTGTAACGCCGGCGTGGAATCGCACGAGCTGCATGCAACCGCGAACAACCTCCGAACTTGCGAAAAAATGCAGACAGGCGATAAAAGAAGACCTTAAAGAGAGAAGAGCAGCAGCAACGGTCGAAGCTGCAGAGGCTGGGAAAACCAGACCGAGACGACTGCATTCCGACGCCCAGACGGAGCAGTTACAGCGTCAAGAAAGGCAGCAGAGAAAATCATTCACGAATAGTACTCAGATTCCTTCGACAGCCACGTCCACCTTCCGGCGTATGAAATAAATGAAGATACATATGTTGCACTGCCGGTTCTTGCTTCCCAAACACCACAAGCCATTTTGTCGGTGAAAAATTAAGCAACAACAGGTCCGAACAAGATAAGACCAGAACACCTGAAGAACCTTCCGCCAGCCCTCGTAAAACACACTGGCTGGGCTCTTTACACGTTACCTGTCTGAATGCAAGGTACTGTGTTAATGTTCAAGAAGGGTGACCTACACGATAACGGCAACTATCGCAAAATCTGCTTGCAGTTTGTAGTCTACAAACTTTTCACTTGAGTTAACCTCAACATTATTGGTAGAACATTGGACGAAGGACAGCCATGTGAGCAATCAGAATTACGAAAAGGATTTAGCACGATGGACAACATCCACACGATAACAAGGCTCACTGAAGTATCGCGAGGGTACAAAATTACGGCTCAGTCTCACTTTAATCGACTTTAAAAAAACCCTTTCACTCAAATGAAATAGAAGCAGTCATGGAAGCCCTTGCCAGTCAACGATTCCCTACCCAGTGCACAAAGATTTTTGGTGAGCTGCACAAAAATTCTACAACCAAGATATCACTATTGCACAACGATATTAACATTGACGTTAAAAGAGGGAATAGGCAAGAGGATACCATCTCGACAAAATTATTTACCGTATACTCCAGAACGTCATGCGAACATTGCAATGCGATAATATGGAAGCGAAAATCGATGGTTGGTAGTTACAGCAGAACGTATGCTTGCTGACTTTGATAAAACGTGTGGAAAGATTCGTCTTCGACTAAATCTCAAGAAAATGATGTTCATGAAGAACGTATTGGTTTCGTTTGCCCATTCACGCTCAGCGGAACGAATATCTCCGAATGCTGCAGTCATGTCCATTTAGGTCGGAAAATCAACATGTTGAACGACTTAGGTCCAAAGTTCAGCAGAAGGAAACGAGTGGCTTGGGGATCATCGAGCATCGAGAAAGTAGTGAGGCGCACAATGAACACCTGACTCCGTGCCCACCTTCTCGACTCAACGGTACTTCCTGGGTTAACGTATGCGTCATAAACTTGGTCGCTACGTGAACACAATGAAAAATCACTGTGTTATTGAAGTGCAGTCGAAAGGACGATGCTAGGAGTATCCCATGCTGACGCATGTAAAGGAAGGGACCCGAAGCTTCGACCTTCGTCAACGACCAAAAATCAAATATGCCGTTCTGTACGCCAAACAATCGAAGATAATGTGTACCGGACACGTAATGCGTATGAATGGCAACTGATGGACAACAGCCGTTAGTGGCTGGACTCCTCGGAATGTCAAATGTACTGCAGTTAGACCACCGACCCTATGGTCAGTTCTACACGAAAAGCTTAGAAGAACGGCTATGTTGGACGAGTCCCTAGAGCGAACCGAACTCACTGGGCTACTTTTGCATGCGACAGGAAAAAATGGAAGATTTATTGGCGCCCGCCCGAGTCACTCAACGAACAAGGGGACTACAGGTGATACAAGTGATCTTTCCCTGGAGAACGCTATTTAATCAGTAAATTAAAGGTCTTTCTTGCAGCAAAAAAGCTACTGTATGGAAAAGTGAAATTCACAGAATCCATACTTTTTTATAACACGACTATCAAATCCGCTCTTAATAGTAAAAAAGTGCGCGATTTCAGAGCTAAAATAAAATGTAAATAAACATACAATTAAAAGGATAAAGCACTGGGCTCGGCGTTTATCAATCCCTGAGGGATGCACCACGCATTCGACTTCATTAAGCATCGTTTGGAGGTGATTGAATGGATACCAGTAAGGGATTTCAGTTTCTACCGAATGAGAATCGTATAACACTTTTAGAAAGAACGACAGTTCGAATGAAGAACTAATTAGTGGTGTATGTACATAGAAAATGCGCTTTCACTTCATATTTTTGACCCCAAACTTATAGAGAAAAAATCAAAGACAGATAGTGCCAAACCTCATTAACAACAATGACACCATGAGATTAGAGTTTGCTGCAATACCATTCACATTTCGAAAAACACAAGTTTGTTATCATTTTTGGACTTATAATTGCACAAAAATTACCTTTGCGTTAATATCCACATTTGGAACGATGCTTCTCATCTCTAGTGCAAACTGATTGCGACTACGTTCAATGAGATCTTTGTACTGATTCAGAATCGCCGATTCCTGACGAGCCTTCAAACCACAAGATAGTGGAATTCCACCAGAGAACACTATGCAATGAAATTTATACATGATCTAAAAAAGCTCTGAACCTTCGAAACTAGCCCATCGAGTTCGTCAAGTTCATGGGATAGCTTATTCGCTGTTTCTGTTGCATTGAGAAGCAAAGGACTCTTGGAAGTTAATGGGTCACTTTTGCCTTTAGCGATGACCTGGAATCAAATGCAGTGATATAAAAAATAGTGTCATCAATCACGAACATCTATCACAAATGTGGCAGCCCACCCTCCTAAGATTGTCTATAGAATATCGTCCTTCTATTTCAGCTAGTCTGTCCTTGTGGGCAAGCGACTCCGCATGTTGTAGGGCAGACGTTACCTGGAAAAGTGCTTTGTTAATTTCGAGGCTCGAAAATCTTTTATGGACTCAACGAAACAAGAGGCAAACTGGAAACAAAAAAGGCGTAAATCCCTTTTGTCAATAATCACATTCAAACGAAGTTTATTCAAAAGTAAACACTATTCATAGTGAAACAAAACCGTAATGATGGTAAGATATTTGCAAAACTCCGGGCGGCAAGTGTCCGCAGTGAGGAACGAATGCGTTGTTACCTTTTCCGGGGGTTCGCGGGTGCACCACTACAACATGCGGCTGCTTCGTTTCGCCTGTCTCTCGGCTACTTCTATCGATGTGTGCCATCAGCAATCACCCATCAACGGGACTGATCTGGGGAGCCCAAATCGGCAATGAACCCAGTTGAACTGAGGCTGTAGTTATAATCACAATCTTAACCTTTTCATCTATTACTTACTTTTTTTTAACGGCAGGGTATATTGCGAAATATAACTTCCATGATGCTGGGATATTTGCAAAACCCCGGATCACAGGTATCTGCGGTGGGGAACGAACGCGCTATTACCCTTTCAGGGCGCTAACGCGTTCACTACCGGAGTTTTAAAAATATCTCACCAATGTTACGCTTATGTTGCACAGTACCCTGCAGTGAAAAACTGTAATAGGCAGGAAATAAAAAGTAAACTATTTACAGCAAAAACAGGCAACCTGGAATATACCATCGACTATAAGTACAGTTTATGCAATGCAAATCTCAGCTTACTCATGATAGATCATTCCAATTTATGTTGTCCGATAATCGCTCTTACCTTTTCCCAGTTGGCCGTTTGTGGCTCATCTACGGTACTTTTGACGAGCTGAGAGTGATCATTTATGGCTGCTATAGTTTTCACTTTGGCTTCGGTTGCAGTGCGCACTCGTGCTTCAGCCAATTGAATAGCAGTGAGTAAAGCAGACTCTACTTCTTAAAACAAATGTTTAAAGAATCAAAAGCATGTAAAAATTTAAATGTAAACGACACTCACCCTTTCTTTTTTGCAAAACAACTTCAGTGTTCTGTTTGAAAGAACCTGTTTTTTGAGGTGCTTCAACGTCGACGGGGTCCACATGAATTGCTCCCTTTTTTTCTGGCTCAGGCAAAGGAATCCTTGCTAGAGGTGGAAGAACCTAAATTAACGTATGAAAACAAAAGTGAGTTAAACAGTATATAGAAAGCACCCAATTCCTACATACTTCCTCAGACTTCCTTTTCGGGAATGCGCTCATTACCTGCTCCTTTATATCCGTCAGTTGTAGTTTAGTCTTCCTTAACAATAAAAAAAAGGAACACCGATAAACTACTGCTAGACTTCAATAAACAACGCGGGTAACAGGTTAACCTACGAAAGACTTGACGAACCCAAGATGGCATCAAAAGCCGGTTTCGTAAAAGGAGCAGTATTCTCTATCTGTAAACGATGATAAATGACTCCCTTAAAAGAAAAAGAAGGAATTCAGATTATTTTCGAAACAGACTTGAAGCCTGAAGTCCGGATCCATAAAGGCATAACCTATTACACCACCCGTAACTGCGACTAGAGATCCAAGTGAGAGCAGTACTTTACGCCCCGATCTCAAATAGAATGAAATATTAATACTGGAATGAGCAGAAAAACATAAATTTATTACTTCGGAGGTGTTTCGGAATGTTTACCAGAAGATTCTGGAGCAGATGGCGTACTTTGCATTCGGAAGATTTTGCGGCCATTTAAGGAAAACTTTTTCTAAATTGATATGGTTGACCTACGAAGCCAAAGGAAAACTCGGAAACAAATATGTAAATGATTGAAAACTAAATGCTGATTCAAAAGCTTACCGTTGCAACACGAAGCATTACGGATCCAAACCTGTTCTCATCAACAGAAAGTACAGAAGTACAAACTTGAAATTACAACGACCTGCATATAGTAGGATTAAAAACTATGATCAATAAGATAATTCAGTTCCGTGGCCCATTCCTATTCATAAATACAAGCTGATTAGCACAGTAGATTGTACATCGTGAAAAGCCCAACCTTACACTAAAACACCAGTCTAAGTGTAAATTTGCTCTGAAAAGTAGAATTTGTGCGACGATGAAAACAAGATGGAACAAAGTCAAGAAGAATTTTATCATACTGTGGAAAAGAAACATGAAGTTAAACAAGCAAACAAATTTGGTGAGAATGAACAGAATTACTATTGAATAAAAAACACTAATACGCATAAGATGGAAGGATGATTACTCCACTGAATGGAAAACAACCACCCTAAAATCCCATATAGAATGCAACAAGTATTACACCGAGTGAATGATATACTTATGCTAAACGTGTCGCGAGGGTTTCCGCAGCGAGGTTAGATATGCTTCTGCTGAATATTTCGGAAGGTGAAACCCAAGATGAAACCCATTTGCATCCCTGTGGAATAACTTTACCCTTTAACTAACTAATTACTAACTAACTAACTAATTACTAACTAACCTTTAATTAACTAATTAACTTTATTACCCTTTCGGAAATCAACCGGCCCTCAACTTTTTTGCCTTACTATCTATCTATACTCACCCGACAGCTAACCAAAACCAGATCAAAATACGAGGTGTGGGACCAGATAAATCAATCAATGCACTTAATGCTTTACAGAAACCCTTCCCTGGAAATCTTTACTGACGTGTAATTTGATTAGCAAATAAGTGTTACTTCATTTTGATCGCTATGATGAATCACCAAAATAGAAAGTTGAAAAAGCTTTGCTTAAGTTGACAGCTTAAGTTGAAAAACAGTTCTGAATGCTCACATCGTTTGCACGTTATAGCATACAATACATACAAAATATACAATAAATCTCAAGCACATATCATTCCACTCATGGCGGCATAGAATAAAGACTGCCCCACAATCCTTTCATATTCACAACCACTCAGATTCTCTAGTCACCAAAAAATTATCGTTTATCATCAAAAAGAAAAAAAAACTCTGCTAGTCCACAAAGGCTAGAAATTATGCGCTTTCGTTTGCGGTCAACAGTAGAGTTAGGCGTTGTCGTGAGTTGATCAAGCGTTAAAAGCTCTGCGCTACACATTAGAAGCGAGGACACCGTGGCAGTAGTCACCGACTTAACGTTCTACTTCACTTTTGGCAAAAGCGTTATCTTCACAGAACGTTAAACGAATAGAGCAAATCCGCACACAAAACTATTCACAGATCACTGCTTGCAACAATAAAACGACCACGCATGCCTACTACCCAGGAAGTACTGGTGTGCAGCATTGTCAAGCTATTCGAAAACAACCAAAAAGGAAGAAGCGCTACTCTAGTGCCACCGGAAAGGAAAGTGCTAATTCCTGTAAGCCTTCACAAGCTACAAAAGACTAAACATCACTAAAACACCATCGCACCGCTCCACACAAACGTGCTTTCTCAAGGAGGATGCTACGCCGTAACTAATTCATGTCAGTTAGAGATTCCGTGAAATCCCCTGATAGCGTATCAAACAGCCTATGAGATAATCAGCCACCAAACACAATGACCACTGTTCATTCTAAGAGTAACAAAAATAAGACATAAAATTTACCACAGGATGCACCTTGTCCAGGGTACCTTTCCTGGCTGACGATAAATCGCATAAAAAAAGGTTCGAGATCATCAAGTTTACATTACAAAAAACAGCAAAATAGATGTGATCGGTAACACATCTACAAGTCTCCTAACTGAACTATCCAAGAAATACAAATATATCGAAAATTCCTATTAAGACAGACGACTAGAAAATCTTTGGACCGAATTTACATAAAGACATCTAGAAAATGTATGACTAGGCTAGAAAAAAAATTACACTATACATCGCACAACAGCTCTATCATCATTTTACAATACAACTAACTGCGAAAGTACGCCACGAATGCAAAAATCTTATCATTTCTTCTGTATATTTCAGAGACTATGAAGTACATGCGCAGAAGAATATAGCATTTTACAGTTGTCCAAAACCATTGGCTATGTATGGAGAAGCTGGAAGGTCAGATGAGACTTCTAAACCACACTTTTAGGAAAAGTGAAGATAACAATAAATTGTGAACAATAAACAAAATCTGATCAACACAATTAAGTACAATGTTACACAACAGTTAAGCAAAAATGTTTCCGGTACGATGAAGCAGCTTCGTGGCTTAACCTACATTGGTTTACTTTATGAATTTACAGGATTTGAATGCACTACACCAATATCCGCAAATGAAGATGAAGAGTCCAGGTACCTGAAAAAACGAGCATTATGACGACGCTTTGAGCCCCATTTTCACTAATCGATGAATACGGTTCTAGATGTAAAAACACTAATGTATGTCAAATCTAACGCATGGAAGAAAAGGAAGCAAAAAAAAAACATTGCCAAATTCAAATAGAATGTATACAGGTGAAAGAACAGCAACAAATGAATGAATAGCACGAATTATACGCAAAATGAGAACTGCAGTAACAAAGATGCCATAGAATATGAAATAAATAGAAATCACAGCCGCAAAAAACGAATATTCCACGCGAATTCATGGAAGAGATTCACTAGCCTCTCAAAATCAACGATGGGCAGCACGTCATCAGGACGCCGAGCCGAGTCACGCCATGACCTGAGTGACCTTGCACACAGAAGTCGTTGGTTATCGATGCGACGAAGTCTATTCATCTTCGTACTAGAAACCTACTATTAGAATTAATAAAACAGAAAAGGGAGATGATCTACTTAGGTGTAAGCATAACGACGACTATTTTAGCAGTAATTTTGCACCGTAAAGAAACAATCGCAGAAAAATTCCTTTGCATCCTATTAACAAGGTTTATAACAACGATTATTTTCAATAACAGGTGATAACGAAATTTTTTGCCTTCCGAACTGATATCTTTTCATACCGGGCCGACACATTTCCACGTTCATTGTGCTACATTTCACTCTACATTAACAACTTCCGTAGGTTTCTATGACAGTTTCCACGCCTCTTGTCTGAAAATTTCCACATATCTTCTACACTTTTCTATGCGATTTTCAATATTCTTGAAACATTTGCACCTACTCTGATAGTGAAAACTAAACCATCACCTGTCACGGTATTGTCAACCTCTCGTTATAGCTTATATAAAATGTATTTTGGTGTTTTATGATGATTTTTTTTTATACCAGTTCTTAAATATATCACAACAATGATTCATCACTGCGACTTCTAAGAAGAAAAACATGAATTTCTACAGTTCAAAAACAAAATTTTGCGCAGTCTGATGCTCTCAGTGAAAAGCGAATTAAACTTCACTTCCAATCGAACGCTCATCAACATTGAACAAAACGAAACTGAGGATACATATGACAGTGATGAGTCTCTTGTGCAACCCGTCCAATTATGAAGAACGTGAACCAGATGAGAATTAAGAAGACAATTATGAGGGCAACGGCAGTTGGTCAAAAAATACAGGCCTTCTAAAAACTGGATCTTCAATGACAGTCAATTTGAAGTGGTCCAATTGCTTCTACTTGGATGCACACAGAAAATATATTTTTTGTGAATTATCCACGGCCGATATCTGGGACCTGGTTAGTGAAGTAAGGAACGGATAAGAGAAGAACAAGTCCTCAGCATTAATAGGTTCAAGAACATACTTTCTGTAATTACGAGGCGTACTCAAGCATGCGAGTGTGGACGCATTCTAGTTTATGTGGATTGTATTATATGAGTCAATCGACCAAAAGCCTGCAATCAAGTGACAAGGGAGCATATGGCAAGAGGCTAGGAGTTGCCTCTAGCAAATAAGCTCCATGTCCACTCTGGAAGAGACTGGCAAGCTACCCGTTAGTATGCCAAATCCTTACGTTCACAACCCAGTAAGCGATACGCGGTTGTCAAAAGGAAAAGGTTGCCGCGCTTTGTCTGCTAAATCTCAGGGCCAATGGAAGCTGTCTGGATCGCAGAGAAATAAGGCGACGATCTGTACCTACATCACGCAAAATCTTCACGTTAGCACTATACAAAATGAGAGTTCGAAAGCCACCAAGAGACGTATGTCTCCAAAAATTCTCCACCTGATACGCCAGCGTGGAATCGCACGAGCTGCGGGCAACCGTAAACTAACGCCCGTTCTGGAAAAACAATGCAGACAGGCGATAAAAGATCTTAAAGAGAGAAAAGCAACAGTAATGATCGAAGGTGCAGAGGATGAGAAAAGCATTTGTAAGGCACACCGGAGCTTCGCCAATTATACGACCAACATAATTGCACTCCGACGACTAGACGGAAAAGCTTAAACGTCCAGAAAGGCAATGGAGAGAATTATTAACGAATACTACTTAGATCTCTTCGATAGGCACGTCCACCTTCCGTCGTATGAAGTAAAGGAAGATGGATATGTTGCACTACCGGCTCTCGCTTCCAAATCCCCACAAGCCATTTCGTCGGTGAAAAATACAGCGGCACCAGGTTCGGACAGGATAAGACCAGAACAGCTGAAGAACCTTCCGCCAGTCCTCGTAGACACACTGGCCTGGCTCTTTACACGTTACCTGTCTGAATGCAAGGTCCCTATTCAGTGTAAGACCAGCAAGACCGCGCTATTGTATTCAAGATGAGTGACCTACACGACAACGGCAACTATCGAACAATCTGCTTGCTGTTTGTCGTCTACAAAATTTTAAGTCGAGTCATCTCAAACAGGAATGACAAAACATTGGACAAAGAACAGCCACGTGAGCAAGTAGCGTTTCGAAAAGGCTTTAGTACGATGACCATATCCACGGGTCAAGGCTTCCCTACCCAGTGCATAAAGATTTTGTGTCGGCTGCACAAAAATTTCACAACCAAGATATCAGCGTCGTACAACAATATTAACATTGACGTTAAAAGAAGGATTAGGAAGGGGATACCATCTCGCCAAAATTATTTACCGTATACTCCAGAACGTCATGCGAACATTGGAATAGGATAATATGGGAGTGAGAATCGATGGTTGGCAGTTACACCACATTCGCTTTGCTGATGACATCGTCCTTATTACACCAAACATTAGCCAAGTGGAAAGTATGCTTGCCGACTTTGATAAAGCATGTGGAAACAATGGTCTTCGACTAAATCTCAGAAAAACGATGTTCACGAGGAATGGATTGGTTTCGTTTGCCCCATTCACGCTCAACGGAACGAATATCTCAGAATGCTCCAGTTTTGACTATCTAGGTAGGGAAATCAATATAATGAACGACTTAGCTCCAGAGCTCAGCAGAAGGAAACGAGCGGCTTGGGGCGCTTTGAAGAGCATCGAGGATGTAGTGAAGAGAACAAAGAACACTGGACTCCGTGCCCACCTTTTCCACTCAACGGTTCTTCCTGCCCTAACGTATGCGTCAGAAACCTGGTCGCTACGTAAGCAGGATGAAAGGTCACTCAGCGTTATCGAACGCGCAGTCGGAAGTACGATACTAAGAGTATCCTGTTTCACACAAGTAAGGGATGGGATCCGAAGCTCCGACCTACGTCAACGATCGAAAATCAAAGATGCCGTTCTATACGCAAAACAGTCGAAGATAAGGTGGACCGGACACATAATGCTTATGAATGAGAACCGATGGACAAGAGCCGTTATTGACTTGACTCCTCGGAATGTCAAACGTACTGTAGGAAGAACACCGACCGTATGGTCAGAGTTCTTCACAAAGGGCCTAGAATATATGATGCTCGACGATCCTCGACGATCAGCGGGACTACAGGTGATAAAGGTA